>JAQIVE010004554.1:0-14354 GCA_034698285.1 Sminthurinus bimaculatus | reverse complement strand
CCTTATTCCGGATAAATAGAAAAGTTTTTTGATGCATAATAACATTAAAACTACATAAGTTATAAAAAATTGGCTTGGCATATCTTAAAGTACGTGCGATTAGGTACAAATTTCATTTTTACTTCATTCATTTGCAGATAGTGGAACGTTGCCTAGCAATAATTAAAATTTAGTAGGAAATTCTCTAGTTTTTACTCTTTACAAACAATTTATTTAAGAGCCAAGTATTTTATAACATACAAACTTAGTATTAGTGTTAAATAAAGCTCAAAACATGTGCAAACTAGATGGTAAACTCAAAAATTATATTATTATTATATTTAGGTTTTAATTTGCAATTTACTTTTTTACTTATTTTTCCATGAAAAATCTCCTGTCTCCGGATGGTATGTATACGCATGCAAAAAGCCTGGCTCCAAAGATTTCTCTCTATTTCTCGTGTGTGTCGCAGAAAATAGTGAGAGGTTTGCAGCGCTATGATTTTGCACGTAATGTACATACCATCCGGAGACAGGAGGAAGCCGTCCGGAGACAGGAGATCATGTTTGAGGTCAAATTGTGACCAAACTAAATATTTTAAAAATATTATTTCAATTCCATATCTTTCTCGAGGGTTTTTTATGTATGATAGGAGCTTTTTGTTGGAATCGGCTCATTGGTTTCCACAAAAAATAAAAATAAAGATAGAAAAACCTTCAAAATCATCCGGAGACCGGAGGTTTGACGGTATTGTGTCTCTACATCAATTATAAATTATGAATAACAAAAATACTTTATGACTCAAATAAATTGTCGTAATTATAAAGTGAATTCGCCAACTTTTATTTATTGGTTTCATTTGACAGCCGTTCCATCAGGTATGGAACATCATACGATTTATTAGCATTCGTCGAGACATACTACATACTATAACTTATGTTTATACCATCGTGTCTAAAGCTTTGTGCGTAAACAAGGTGGCTTCATCTGAGCTTTTATCCTTATGATTTTTGTAACCAACGTCAGGGAAAAACGTTTTCAAGGTGTGTATTCTACAGGACAACGTTAAAAGATGAAAATCAAAATTACATAGAACAATTGATTCGGAATTCTACGTCGAACTAGGGGAAAGACAAGACATCTGGGGAACACTTTTCCCCAGTTCGGCTTTGAATTTTGAATCAATATTTCTATGTAATTTCAATATTTATCTTTGTCATGTAAAATAGACATCGTGCAAACTTTTTTCCGTGCCATTGGTTGTGGACAGAGATGGCAGATGAAGCCACCGTTTATACGTAAAAAGCTTTGGACACCATGGTTTGTACATAATTCATGCATGATTCATACTTGATACAGTGATGACATTTATCAACACGGTTCCCATTAATCATTACCACAATGTTATATGGACTGAAAGTACCCAATATTAATTGCCATAATCCAGTATTGCCAGGTAATTTGTGTACCACATAATAAAAGCAGACTAAGGAATTTTCAAAACTAAAATTGATGTATGCACCGAAAATGTTAATTGTGATAACATTAAAACTTTGCTCCTATGCTATGGCGTGGCGTGTATGCTATGTATGACTTCTGAATATACTTACACGGAAAATTCGAGGGCCCAAAATGTTCAATCCCTGACATGCAATACCCGTGGTAATGCATTGTATCACTGAAAAACAAAATAGATCGTGCGTCCGGAACTAAAAATTTCTATTGCTTCCTGAAAGCGCCAGAGACAAAAATTGCCACAGTTGTAGTCGCCGGATTAGCTTCTCCCATTGTAGACCATGGGCCATAGGGCCATGGGAAAGCGAATCGCGAGTTTCTGTAGTCATGGCTTATTTTGGCTATGACCTTTATGAATTTATTTGGTTTTGTTGCAATCGGTTATTTTTAGGCATTTGAGTCGGTTTAGGATAGAAATCTCACAGAATGACTTTTTACTTTTGACTTGACCTAAGGGATTGTAACCTGCCTTCCATATTTCCATACGTTATCTGACCTTTCGACATGAATTGTTATAAATAAATTATTAGCATCATAGAAATGGACAAGAACAGACGTGCATATTTTTTACTCTTATTTTTCATAAATTAATATTCTGAGCTACCTTCATTTGGTCCGTCGAACAAAAACGATTTCTTTTTGCAGGCTTGATTTGGTCCGTCTACGGATATTTCGTGAACCTTTTGTTTCATTGTGTCAACTGAAATCGTCCTTATGTTATCATCACCATCATCGTCCTTCCTCGTTTATCGTCCGGAGAAGATTTTTTGGATTTTGGTGGTTTGGACCTGGACTATGACCTTGACCGTGGTTTTTTGGACTGTTTGGGCTGCCGCGTCACCTCTCGTCTTGCCCCAGGGTCGGCCGTATTTCAAGGCCTTCCTCCATAATAGCACTGTGGCCGGAGGAGCCTGCTGTTTGGTCTCTGGTTTTGGACTCTGGTGGCGGACGGGAGGGAATTCGGCCCGTGCTGCAAGTGGCCTGAAGGGTATCGTGTCATTTTTCGTTTTTCTTGCTAGCAGACACAGACTTGTTTTTTTTCATAGTGCCAGTATATACATTTCTTTCTCTTGAAACATATTGTGTGAAATGCGCTATGTAATCTGTGACGCCTCGGTTTGCCCTATTCATACATACATCAACTGAAATTTCTTTTCTGTTTTTTCATGTGCACTATTCATGTGCCTCCTAACCTATTTTTCAAAAACAATCTTATTGTCTTTAGCGGGAGGGTGACCCCACTTTGAGTCTTTCTTTTCCGTCTTTCTTATGCTCTATTCTGATGTCTGATCCTTTATTGCGTCTTAGCATCACGTATAATTTGCCAAAAATACTTGTCTAGTATTTTTGAATTTTGAAACCATGAAACCAAGATTTTCTGGCATCATTTTTTGGTCAATTAATAATTTTGCTTTGATTGATTCATTTTGATTCTTTGTCATAATATATTCTACCCTGTTAACGAAATACGCTTTCGTGACGTAATTTTTTGGTCATTTATTTATTTCACTTTGATCAATTCATTTCCTTTCTTTTTTACGATATTTTCAAATGTTGACCAATGCTACTACGTTTTGACCGTGTACACGTCCTTCTGACGTCATTACCATTTCTTTTTAGTCATTTTGATTGACAAATCACAATTTTAACTTTAATTGTGATTTTGAATTTTCCCTAGTAACACATGCACGTCAATCTAACGTCAATCTTTTGTCTTCTCTTCAAAAGTCACAATTTGCATTTTCCGTATCTATTTGGTCATTCTATCGCGGTTTGTAACAGTAAATCGGAGTTTTTACTAATTTGGTGATTTCTGTTTTTTAACGGGAAATTTCTTTTTCCGGTGTAACGGATATTATAGCTAGCAGTAGGCATATGTGTGTGAATGTATTGTGCGTGTGTAATATACTGAATAAATGTAAATTGTTGCCATAGATATTATGATCTAAATACAAGTTGTTTATTTACAAACAATCTTATAGTTAAAAGATAGTATAGCAATAAGTAACACTGAAATGATTGGTCGAATAAGAATAAGCATTCCCTCTGATTAGCAAACGGGCCAATCAGAATGAAATAAAGGACCGGGTCAAGTGACTGCCTATCGAAACCGATGTCGACCAATCAGATCAAGGTCAATAGTTTACGTGCTTATGTCAGAGCTCTAAAAACAGGCATTATGACTTTATCTGCCGAAATATCTGTTTTCGGGGCTAATTGACGTATCGACGAAGAATATGTATAGTGTAGTAGGTTGATGATTGATGAACTATAGCTTAATTTTTAACTGAATAAAAGGTACAAGGTAAAGCGAATAAGTACTGATCTGTCACTGTCCATTTATTTCTATTGTGTATAATTTTGCTGTCTTTTGGCGCATCCTAGTATAATAACTGGCATAATAGGTTAATAAATAGTGACTTGGGTAAATTATTTTTACGAAAATAGTGAACCCTCTGACATAGCCATTATACCGGAACTTCAGTTTTGGGGTTTGTTTATTATTTTTCTGCTACATTTTTCAACAAGTTTTTTGTAGATTAAAATAGGCGGCTATTCCATAATACCACAAGAAAAGAATACTCAAAATTGTTTTTTGGGTGATTTAAGTAACCTGATTTTATTTTTATTTAAGTTTTAATTTGAATGGTCTTTGATCATCGTGGTCGAAGTTCAAGCCAATTTCGTAAACATTGGATTATGTAATTTTGTTTCTTTTGACAGTTCGCTTATTGAACAAACTTTTGTCGTATCCACTTTTGTGGCGACGTTACTTTTTTTTGCTCTTTAAGCATCATAGTTGGTGCTTTTCATAAGCTTCAAACTTTCTAGCTTTTATGCATTTATGCTTTTCAAGTTTTTTCACTGGGTATTTTAAAGTTCAAATTTCTTTGTGCGCCTTCTCGTATCATTTTTGGGTAGTATTTTTGGAGGTTTAAAATTGCTCGTGCGGTTTCACGACACTGTTATCTTTGACAAGGGGAGTTTAACTACGTAGTGAAAATCTCTTGTTGACTTTTGGTACCTGAATGTAAATTGCTTGCGAATAATTGATCCTTTTAATTATTGAAGGTGAAATTCGGTCATTGTTATTCTGTGGGTTTCTGTTTCACTTGGAATTTCTGCACGATTGACCATTAATTTCGTGGTCTAACACAAATAAATTTGATTTTTACATTTTTGGACATTATTAACAATGTCACATCGCTATTTTGTCCCCATTTCCCATTTTTTGGCAATCCGCGTAAAAAAAGAAATTTTTTTGGGGGAGTGTACCGCGGCTTTGGCTATTTTAAACTTTTTGTCCTATGATGTTTTCAACTACTCAATTCTAATTTGGGATTTTGACTTTCATTATGGGGCTTGATTTTAAAGTAACGTCTGTTATTTAAACAGAATGTAATATTTTTTCGAAAATTATATCAGTTATAACGTCCTTAACCTTAAGTCAGTTTGTTGTGATTGGTCGAATAGAAATAGTCTTCCGCCTGATTGCCCTGTGGACCAATCAAAGTGACAACACAGCCTGAGCCAAGTGCCAGCCCTACTTGAATTATCTCGACCAATCAGAACAAGGTCAAAAGTCTATGTGGTTAGGTCAGAGCCCCAAAACCCGGCATTATGCTCTAATCTGCCGAAAGGGGAAGAAGTATAATTTGCGAACGCTCGAACGATACAACGAGACAATTAAAACTATAATTGTTGCTTGTTTAGAGAATATGAAGGACTGGAATTAGAGTATCTCGCAAGGTGCACTAGCGATACGGTCACATGTCAATGAATCTACTCAATTTTCACCTGCGTACCTCAATTTGGGAAAAGAGTTGGCCCAGCCGTTCGACAATGCTTTGGGAGCAAAGTTATCTCAGTGTAAAATTCTCGGAGCGAATGGAGCAAATAAGAGATTTTGCTAAGGAAAATTTAATCGATGCCCAAGCAAAATATCAAAAGTATTACAATGACCATCATCGAGATGTTAAATATAATATGGGGGACTTAGTCATGCTTAAAGCACATAAGATTGCAAGGGAGGAAAATAACTTTCGTGCACCATTTGCGAAACGATGGGTGGGACCTTTTAAAATAATTAACATCATTACGGATACTATAGTAGATACTAATGGGAAAATGAGGGAGTTTGATTGTATTCATCAAGTGTGTGAATTGAAACCCTTTCTGGGTGATCAACTAGCAGAGCAATAAAAAAGAGAGAAGTCCATATAATCTTCTCAGATATTTTAGTATGAGTGTAATGAATGAATGTACATATGTTGATATTAATAGTATACACATATAAAATTGTACCTAGACATCCTTTATTTTTGCGGTAAATATTCACGTTTAAAATAAGATAAAAATATTGAAAGTCAAAATAGAGAAACGAACAGTAAAATAAAAATTTATCTTCCAATGTTGTTACGGTAATTATACTTGGGTTGCTACCGGGCCAGTTTTGTTGCACTTGAATATAAACACGGGATTTGTGACAATGACCAGGCGGAAAATTCTCATAGTCTTTGTGGTAATCGAAGGGACAACAACAAGTAAAAGTGTGTGTAAAATTATAGACTGCTGGGTAATTCTCGCTCTAGTTTTGACCATAATTAAACCGGAACCGAACTGTACGCAAATTGCTGAATCGATACGTCAATTTTTTCGGGGGAAAATTGTAAGTATACTACACGAAATGCCGCAAAATACAAAGCACAGAATAATTATAAAATATAGTGTAATATCCAGCTCTAATATATCAAATTTAAATGAAAATCTGAAAAAATATATGTATATAGCATAAATATATGTTCCAAATGTATGTACGCATTCCGTATTATTGTACATATACTTATGAGCCTTGTAATATTCGGTATGAATAGAAAATGGAAAATATTCCCATCGACTCACTTCAGTCAAATCTAAACTGGAAATTATTTCAAGATGGAATGTAAACCAAAGAAAAATCGGATTGCCTTCACGGAAATCTCCAATGCTGTGTCATCTTCCTCGAGATCCGTTCACCGACATGCTGAACCATTCGAGACTCTTCCTCCTGTGGAAAGAGATCATTCCGACTCACGCTCACTTGAACCGACTCCAATTCTTGCCCATGAAAATGACCAGCGAACCATCTTCATCGAGTAGAAAAAGAACCGAGACAATTGCCTGTGCTGCAACATGTCTGTTGACATTAAGATTGACCCTAATTTAAATACCATCTCCTACAGTGGATCATTGTACAGAAAATATTATGATCGTGGTGTTTGTATCCAAACGGATATATCATATAGAGGAGTAACAGAGAACTCGATCGTCACCCAAACCACCGTGAATATTACAAATAACCAAGAACCTTTAGAGACTGCTTCTGTGAATGACTGGGACATCAACAATCTATTTATCTACATTAACCATAAAAGTGAAAAACGTGCCGTACTTAAAACTTCCTCTTTTACGCCGCAACAAGTGCCCATCCCTCATAAATTTGTAACTTTTGCTCCTATACCCACAACCCCAAAACCGATTTCGACCAATCAAAATAAGGTCAATAGTTTACGTGCTTACGTCAGAGCCCTAAAAACAGGCATTATGATTCTATCTGCGGAAAGGAGAGGAAGCATAATGAGGGGGGTCTAGAGTCGAAAGATCTAGACAACACACAGCAAGTCTAAGCGCCTAACAGGCTTATTTGTTGTCTGCCGTAGGGTTATCGTATACTTTCAAGTGATCAGAGTCGAAAGGTCTGTTTACCAACGTATCTGTTTTTGGGGCTAATATATTGACGTATCGACAAGCATAAGTAGAGTGTAGTGGTTTAATGAACTATAGCTTTAATTTTTGATGAATAAAAGGGTGAATACAAGGTAAAAAGAGAATAATTACTGATCTGCCACTGTTTGTTTATTTCTGTGCATATGTTTACTGTCTTTTGGTGCATCCTAGTAAAATATCTGCCATATTAGGTTAAATGAATATAGATTTGGGTAAACTATTTCTACGAAAATAGTGAACCCTCTGACGCAGCCATTATATTTGTCAACCTGGATCACCTAAATCCGACACTAGTTTTGGCTCCTACGATGATCAAACTAAAACCAAACCTGCATCTGGATCAGGATTTCAAGTCGAGGCGAAAGTGTTTGTGAATATTAATACTTCTAGTCAGCCGTGGCCTGCAAAAATTCTCCGAAATGTTACAAGGAATAGGAAAGAAAGTCCCCAGAAGTTCCTGTTCAATTTTATGGAACTTATGATTCGGAAGTTGTTAAAGCTGATCAACTGCTTCGCTTTAGTCCGGAGACGATCAAGACATTTGGCAAGTTTTCTTGTGGTTCTACCCTGTTTATATGTGATATATTGTTGATGACGTATGCAGTAACCTCAATGATAATCATACCAAGAGCAATTAAAGGTCAATTAAAAATGATCCAAGTTAGTAAATACATATTCATAGTATACAATCAGCTTTTTCCTTCTCACGACGAAAATGCCGAGACTGCTACGCGAGGCGCTGATTGTTCATTCTACCATTGCGCCTCTATGAACGAATTTTACTCTATAACTAATGTTATCACAACAAACATTTTCAGTACATGCACCAATTTTTACAAAAAAATTCTTGTGTACGTCAATTTGAATAGCAAAATATACCATAGCTGCCCAGGATGAAGACTAAGAATACATACATTTTCAGTACAGAAATTGCGGTAAACAGTGTTTGCAACCATTTGTTCACGATTTTTTGTCATCATCATATCACAAAGTACAATTTAAGACATGAGAAAATGCACAAATGAAATAGCCTTGCATAGTATACTGCAAATTGCTCCACTGACCACAGAGTTCAGTGTCAAGTTCGTGGAAAAGCATTTAAAAAAATGTAACAATAGGGGCATTTTCATTCTAGCATCGTCGTACATACTACTAGTGTTAAAGGTTCGTGTATTTTATGCGTACTGTGCTTGATAAATTTTTTACGAAGACTGGAGCTTGCAATTCGAAAAAATGTAAATACGAATTGCAACACGAACAATTTATTCAAATTTCCAAGCTCCCAGGTGCCTCGACAATGTACCAAGCACAGTTGTCTTACAGTTAGAAAATTTGTCTATCTAAATTCATACAATTCTAGTACGTACTGTCCCTAATAAAATCTCATTCCAAGTTTTCTTGCAGCAGAACGATAAAATACTGCAAATTTCTTATTAGAAATTACAAGAAATTTGCGCATACGATTCTGCAATGGGAAAACTTGGAATATAAATAATAAACGACGGTATTGAAACACAAATACACCTAGAATATTCAATAGCTTGACGTTAACTCTAGGCTATGTAATGTCTCCAAAAACTGATTGTGAGTGATTGAACTACATGTGTGTGCGTAATGATATTTACATTCCAATGTACTAACATCTTAAATTAAGGATTTGTAGGTACGCACAATGCATAGTCAGTAGTCATTAAGTACATGACATGGGTGATACATGGTTTACGTACCTTTCTTGTCATGTTCTTACTGACTATTGACAGCAAACAATAAAAAAAGTAAAAAATTAAAAACTATTATTATTAGTAATTATTTAGGGCTTTCCAGTTTTCCCCATAGATTCTTTGTTTGAATTTAACCTCGATCGGACTCAATTTTGTTACTTCACGTTTTCAACCAAAACGCCGCATATCTTCGTTATAAACCAACATACATACGTATTTACTTAATTGATAATATTTAATAAACAAAATTCAACAGCCAAGGCTACAAAATATGGAGATTTTTCCCGTGGGAAAATGACATTTTTGGAATAATAGTTTGTCAGTTTGGTAAAAACGTGAAAGTAAAAAAATTAAGCGCATTACTTTATAGGGTAGAAAACAGAATCTATCGAGGAAAAGATAGAATAGTCCAAAAAGAAAGTCTAGAGAGCTAAAATCCTATTATAAAACCATTAAATGGTGCAAGCGCAAGAAAGAATTTATCTATAATATACAAAACCAAAAACTAATATGGCCCCTCATTAAATCTTATCATACATTATTATCTTACAGTAGAATACTTCTAAATACCTTAATCCTTACGCTAAATAAATATTACTACATTAATTGTTCTACCGTAGTTTGATTTTCTTTTCAACTGCTCTTAACTGCTCCATTTCACACTTTCACTTTTGACGAGGAGAACAGCGGCGAAGTCCATTTATTTACTCGAATCTCTCCGACGGATTTCTCCTACTTCCTACTTCTTCATTGGAAATTCTTCAACGGTCGGAAGATGCTCCAAGATCCATGGTGCTTACAGTTGGAAGGACAAGATTTGAGCAGAATGATCCGCCACCTAAATAAAATCAAAAATATTATAGTTAAAAAATCTTTCTTACAAAAGTTGGTCATAATTTCTCTTCCCTTTTTTTGAAAATGCGAAATAATAGTAGGGAAAAACAAGTCAATTAAAAGGTTCATACTCGTCGACTGGAGGAGCGAGATCCTGGAAATGAGGAAATCCTTTCTGGAGAACTGGAGAATTTTGTAGTCGTCCGTAAACTCCAGGTTAAGGATCTACAAGTATTTCAATTTCCTCTCACACTTCCGATGGGCTTTTGTTGGCCTGCTCAACTCTGATGATGGGGATGACAATTTTTGCAAGGATTTTTCCCTCACCGGAATACTTTTCAAATACCAAATGGACACATAAATTCTCCAGTAAGAAGACTCGACAGACCAAAGAGATGAGTAAACTTCGCAGGAGAGGAACAGAAGATGAACCAAAACCTGGTGAAAATATAAGGCTGAACAGTGTCTTATCATCCAGCATTTCCTCTGGTAGAAAATCTAGGGGATCAACAAACGGCACACTTCTATACTTGAAATAGTACAATATAATCCAAACATAAACCATAGTTTTTATAAACTATTTACATACAGTGTATCAATATGATAAATTCGCAGAACCAATTTATGTATTAATAACTAAGACTGCCTATACAAAAGTCTCAATTTTATAAATGTTACGCTATAGAGAAAATCGTAGAAAAAAGCTGTAATATTTATTTTGTACCAGCTTTTTGTTGATGAGATTTGTCTGACGGTAAGCTGCCAGTTTCCGGTTGATTGAATGATCAGTTTTTACTTCTCGACTGATGATGGATGATTTAACCAGGCCGAAAGTTTCAAAAACGAAGACGAACTGTTGGATCAAAATTAAAAAAGTCACTTTGGTTATACACACGTTCATCGATATAATTCAAGGAGAGTAAAGAGTAAAGAGTGTAATACAATGCAAAATATGCCCAATAACTCTTCATGATTCATGGTTACAAGTTACAAATTATTTTTTACATTTTACAATGTGCAAGCAATCAAAAAGTACATCCATCAGTCTATTATTGATTATTGACCAGTGATAAAATCATAAAATGAAAGTTTTGTAGCTTAAATTACTGGATTACTGGATACATACTTGAGTATTCAGCAAATACAATGTATGTATAATAAATAATAAACAATAAAACATAAAATGCAAAAACTATTAACAATTTTACTCACCACAGACCACAGACTTGCCGAAAACTTGAATGGGAAACCAAAACTGAAAACTTTATCTAGTGAAGTAACATAGCAGTCAAAAACAAAATAACCACGATTAACTGATTACTGGTAGGTAAATCAAATAAAGATTAACTATGATTCAAACTTAAGTGAAAGATTGTGGAAATTTTCGGAAAATGAAAATGTCGCAGGATGATGGTCGACGTCGACGTCTGCATTCTCTCAGCTGTCACCTCTGACTGACTTTTCGCAGATTTTCGCTATTTCCCTGCATTACACAAATGCAATGTATTGCACATCAGAATCACTGAGCATCTGATGAGATGTGCAATGCATAAAATCATACTCACATAGTACATAGTGTGTAGAAGATACAGAGTAATATTCTGAGAGTATGTAAAAGAGACCTGCCTTGTGTCAACTATAAGACGAAATTGTAAAATACTTTTGTCTTTTGTCATAAAACTTAACGATACACTATACACCAATTTAAAAATTAATGTGTACAAAAATCTGTGCCATAAAATACACACTTTTATCCCCATTTAATCAGGGATGAATGTACAATGCAGATGACTGGATAAATAATAGAAGGGAGTCAAATAATAAAAGCAATATAGTACAAACCACATGCATATAAAACGTATACAAAATCTTTGAGCATTACGAAATTCATGCATTTATAAAACTCGTATTTATTACTTATTATCTTTAAAAGGAAATAATGAATAATAAGCAATGTAAGAAATAATTCATAATCAAACAAAAATAAAAAAGCAAAAAGGTCAATCAATAATAATTAATAAGCATGCAGTGATCATATTAAAAATTAAAATTTAAAATATACCAGAGATCAGAGATATTACATTTCTTTTTTCAATTAAACTAAAACTTAATTAAGCCATAATATAATGGATAATGGAATTTCTCTATCCTTGTTCATACAGAAAATCGAACACAAGCATAATAATATCATAATATTATAATTTCCAAAACTTGCTACTGGCGGATGTTGTATCGTCGTTTAATTTTCCTTTCAACAGTTTTCAGTTGCTCCATTTCTTGCAAGAGGAGCAGAGCGACGTTGTAAACTTTTGCACCTCTGTCTGGTGGATGATTTTGATAAAAGATCAGAGACTTTCGTTGATATTCGTCACACTCCTTGACCATCTTCATAAGTTTACGGATTTGTCCAGCGGGCATACTTTTAGGCAGTGGGTTATCCTCCAAAATCTGCAGAAGAGATAAACTCAAATGGCGCTCCAATCCAGCTACATATTCAAGAAAATAAAAAAACCAAAATTGACATTATATTAGGAATTAGGAAGTAGCAGATTTTAGTTAAAATTAGAAAGTAAATTTGAATGTAATTCATTCAGCTTATAAGACTGTAAACTGTAAATCGACTTACCTCGTTGAGAAGAAAGGCCCGGCGCAATTTTATCCAGGACTTGCAAAACATATTTTGAAGCTTCGACATAATCGGCGTTTATCCCCTCCTGCAGACTCTTAGTCATCATACTCTGCTTAAAAAGAAGGATGATGAAATGGTTCGGGTGTAAAATTTTTCCAGAGTAAACAGCCTCAAAATCCAACCGCATTTTCGTTTCGGTCTCTTGCTTCAAATTTTGGATGAATGTGATGATTTCTTGTTCACTTTTCTCCATTCCACATCCACCACACTTCCATTTTGCACCGGGACTTGAGTTTACTGGGAGCAAATATCCGGGTAACTTTCCCTCCGACTCTGCTTCCTTTGCACCTTCATCTTCTTTTACTTGCTTTTGATTTCCCCTTCCAGCAGGAGAATCTCGACACTTGGTGCAAGCTACGGCTGACTGGAAACTCCCCGATTCCGTCACATCACTGCACATTTTACATTCACAGATATAGTTGAAATGGCGAAGGATGGTCTCTCGCCGGAAAAAAGTTCCTTCCGTTCCAGCGGGACGATTAGTGAGTCGAGAGATGTTGATGATTTCTCCTTTTTTCAGTGGGACGGCTGCTCTTACCCGCATTTTGAAATCGGGAAAGTGTCCAAGGGTCATTGTACAGTTTGGGGAACAAGAGTGCTCAATCTGACTCCCAATTTTGTAGAGGCAAGAGATTCGAGCAAAACTGTTTGTCCCATCACTAAATAATACACAAACAGAAAATACAGAAGAGTTGATTTATTATTTATTTTTATTACTTTTTCTTTTTGTCTTAAACATTAAACACTCGTCATGAAACATTTCAGTAAAAATTAAAAATATAACCTACTCATTTGCCATCATAACAAGTGGCTGGAAATGGTAATATCCCTTCTTTTTCATGAGCCACTGGAGCATTTTGTAGTCGTCGGTAAACTCAAGGTTGGGGCCCACAAGACTTTTCACGGCCTCCCAAACCTCGGGATGACCTCTCTTGACATTTTCAATTCTGTTTAGAACAACCTTCTTCATGAGACAGTTTCCTTCCCCGCCGGAATGTTTTCCAAACGGACGAGACCGACGAGATGATGCAAAAACGGGACACTCATTCTCAGCGTGAAGTGGAGCCTGAAGTAAAAAAAAGACACAATAATAATATTATTTCTTTGCTTAGTTTTGTTTTTATTAGTTTTTTCTTTTTCATAATAATATATTATTAATTTTTAAAATTGAAATGAAATAATAATATAAAAATGAGAGAATAATATACTAAAAGCACTAGAATTTTGTTAAGTTAACTATTACGATTATTAATATTTAGCAAACCTTTTGACACTCTCGTGAACAGATTGGTGCAGAGCATTTTGAGCACTCTTTCTCTGGCCCCACAATAACTCCACACGTCAAACATTGAAGATCTCGGTTGGTCGTCGATTCTCCGCCAAGAAGGCTCATTAAAGCAAGAAGTTGTTCCATCGGGTTAGCAGGAGGAGGGGGGCCAGAGCCACAACAATGGGAAAATGGAATATTAAAAAGAGGTCTCTCATCCAAAAGTATTTCCCCTTGTTGGAAATCTTGGGAAGCTACAACAACAGTTTTAAAGGTTTTCATCTCATTCTTGTCCCCCTCAATCTCTACCTTTTGGACTTGGACGGAGATCAAACTACAAGAGTTTTTGTGGCTGGGCCAATCTTGCTTTTGATGATCGGCGGAACAATAGGCAACAGACTTGCAGGATCCACATTGTAAAAGTTTCTTCTCTTTACTCTCAACAGCTCCACAGACGGCACACTTTTATATATACACAATACACATGCATAATAATAAAGCAAACATATAAGGGGCTGTCCATAAATGGACTCCGTGAAAAATCCGACATTTTTACCCCCTCCCCCCCATCTGTCCGTCCGCG
>JAQIVE010004553.1:0-14355 GCA_034698285.1 Sminthurinus bimaculatus | reverse complement strand
TTATTATCTAGAAACAATTAGTAGGATGATAATTTTTTTTCGAATATCGGATTTTATAAACTAATCTGACATCGAAGTTTGTCTAACTCTGTTTTGCAGTTCACACGCAACAACGAAAATACTACACTGCTCCTAATGAAAACGGCTCAAAATGTATGCACAAAATGCACACTTTGTATGTATCTCGACCTGTTCTGATTAGGAGCGGTATAAATGTACAAAAAGAACCGCTGATGTCAAAATAAAGAAAACATCGAATTGTGAACAGTCGAAGTATCTACTTTAATTATTTAATTTTACACAAACTACATTATTATCGAGCATAACAATAATAACATGTAGTTGGTTGCCTTTACAAGGCATATCACGTTTTTGATTGAACTATATTAGTTGACTCATGATACAAGTCACATATTTTTAGTTGTATGGTATTTGTTTTTTGCATAAAATATAACATTGCTCCGTTGATAAAGGCTTGATTTTACATGTTTCATTTCGCAAACATATTAAGTGAAATGTTTTGAAAATATTACATTTTTTGGACAACAGTCTTGGCGATAATAAGTAGGTACTATTGTTTTCGGTTTTACATTACCATATTCATATTATGAATAAATAACTATACACATACCGAAAAATTAGTCAGATGTTATCAAAAACAAAACTATTATTCATAGTGGAATTATAATTGCATTAATAATTACTATTTGCGCTACATAGTAAAACGACAACAAATCTAAAATACTACTACTATCATAATATATTGTTGGTAAAGAGATTCAATAAAAAGATCTCTGAATTTTTATATATTGTTGTATTAGGCATATTATAAAGCTTAGAATATTTTGAATATTAATAGAATTAAACTACTGCACATGATGGCAGTATTATGATAATACAGATAATATAATAACATACGCATGATATACCTGCTACCTTTGAATTAATAACTATGTAACTGCCTACTATGGCATTAGGTTTGAAAACTTTTTTTTGACAAGTTATTCTTACCAAAATCGTTGTTTAAGTAAAAAGCATTTAAGTAAAAGTATTTACACATGTGTTTAAAATATTTTCTGCAAAAATATGAAAAAAAGATGATAAAAATCATATTACCGTTTGCAGAGTCATATCATTTGTAAATACAGACCAAGGTATTAAATATTGGAGCAACAGGATGAAGAAGATGATGATGAAACACTCTTCTTTGAAGTAATACTATCTTTACGGCCAAAACTCGATTCAATGAGACTGCCACTGGAGTTACTGAGTTGCTGACTTCCTCCTGAAGTTGTAGACATGGTACTGTGAGAGCTAGGCGAAGGACTAGCAGTATTTCGGTCCATATCACCACGATGTGGATCTATCACAGGATTCTTTCTTGCTTGACCCGTCATCTGTTTACATAATATAAGAACCGTTATTATTTAAAAAACTACACAATTGCCAAAGTTAAATAAAATAACGTTCACTAACTTTAGCTATGTCCAACGAATACAAGTTGTACGTAGAATTCTTGTTCATGTTGAATAATTTGATCATTTGTTGATCATTGAAGAATAAAAAATGTTAACCTGTAAAATTCTTGGATGAACGGCATCAACACATGTTCGACTGGATCCTTCACTCATATTGAATGAGCTCTGAAACAAACATCAAATACTAAATAATTTGCAAATTCTGGTCAAACTCATAAGTAATACACAATACACTTGATAAACATAAACACTAAACACACAACTTCAAACTTACTCGTTACCTTTTACCTACTACATTATGTTTGTATAGTATATCAGAGTCACGTGCAAGTACATAGTACATGTACGCACGAAGGCATACACACATTAAACATCATCACAAAGATAACGACAATGTAAATATTTAGACGGAAAGATACTATGTATGGAGTATGGAGTAAGATAAGGACTCGCGGAATAAACAATAAACTGGGAATAAAAAAAATATCAAATACCATAAAAATCAAAACTTACCGAATAACAAATAGTTGAAAATTGGAGTATGTAATGGCTAGTCCACTAAATGTAGTGGACTTAAAACAAATGCGACGAATTGTGCTCGAATAGTTGTATTGATTTTATACCACAATTAAAAATTAAAAATGAACTCCAAAAATGCATAGGTACTTGCTCTGTCCAAGTTATTTCTTGCTTTAGTCTTTATAGTCAGCTAACAAAAAGAAGAATCAGACGAAAAAAATTTGAGTTGGTTGCCTCCTTACGGTCATGGATCTCGCGACATACAAAGTTTTACTACTTGAGGGCAAATTTTCTCGCGTTTTCGTTTCGATTTCAATTCACACATTAAAAATATTTAACGGTATTTAACGGTACGCCAAATGATAAAAAAGTAAATAAATTAACATTCGTCAGGTACATTCACGGAAAATAACATTTTTCTCCTCCGGCATGATAATAATATTAGCCTGTAATATACCTGACATACAATAATAGACCGTTTCATCTTTCATCTTCATCCATTATCCAGCGCAGAGTTGACGGTAGCAACGGAAACGTCTGTCGACAATAAAACAATTAAATCAATAAACCTTATCATTGATCATAGGTACATGCAATACAACATAGGTATACCAAAGTATAGGTATCTACAAGATGAGTGACTGAGATTTTTGTATTTTTTGTTATAGGTGCCTATTTTACTACACGAAGACAAGGACGATAGATAATAATACCAACACATTACACATAATAACACACCTAAAAGTTCATTTAACTCCTGAGGAATAAGAATACATTAGGTTGTGCATCCTTTTAGTACAAAATACCAGGATAGACATTACCATTAACTAGTGTTTACAGAGCCTCAATCGTTCTCAAGCAGGTCCGTGCGGGGTCAATCATGCTAATGGAGACAATACTGAGGATTAGTTGAACTGTCTTCACTCAATTTTAAAAAAAGGATCTCACTCAACAAGTCTTTCACTGAAAACTCAAAATCCCAACAACATCATGGGTACTCCTTTGCGTGAGGGTCCAGAGCTAATTTATCCTTACCTAAAATTCAGAAAGGATTTTGGACGGCAGTGTCAATTTCTGGAAGATCATGGAAGGACACATATTAATATTTTACCAAATAAAAATTTCAAAAAGAAAGTACGGCGACTTAGACTCATTGACAAAGAGATACAAGCTTGTCCGGAGCCGGCTGAAACGGAGGTACGTACATGTATATACATTATACATGAATGTTATAATCTACTTGTACTAGTGAATTTTAAATCCTTTAAAATTGAGTAAATATGTGACGTAACATTTTTATAGATGAATACAATTCGAGCAGTGTATCAAGACACTGGGTTGTATCATGATGAGGGAGGATGGCCTAAAGACATAATTATAAGGTGTGAAAAAAATTAACTTTATATCCTTTCTCAATATTTCAAATTATAGCCTTTTCAATTTCATCTAAAGAATGTCTTATTGATTTTAGTGAGCCAGATATGGTAAGCCGATATCGAAAGAAGTCGGAAAAGGACGATCAATATCAAACTTTCATGATGGACATGACAACCCTCATGGAAAAACTAATAAAACAAAATAATGCCCTGGATATTTATGGAGATTTCTTTGAGCAACCTTGGGAAGATCCCGACACTCATAGACAACCCCCGTATGCCCATGTAATTGAAGTTTATCGTGACCCTTCAGCCACAAAGCGCCCAGTTAGCCGAATCACATGGGCACCAGACAATGTGGGACGAGTTGGTATATGTCACTGTCCGTTGGAATTCGATACTCGGATTCGTCAACAACCAACTGAGGCTTTTCTCTGGGACCTCGAAAATAGTTCAAGGCCTGAAGGGCTCGTTCGAGCTGGAACTCACATTGTGGACATGCGATACAATCCAAAAGACATGCATAGAATAATTGGAGGATGTTTCGATGGCTCAGTAAATTATCCTTATTTCCAGTACTTATACATATTAGAAAGAATATACTTGTATTTTTCTGTATTAAAATGCCCATACGGAAATTATGATTTGTTTTTTTATTTTAATCTTGTTATTTTTAGACCTTGAAAATTGTCTACTCATTTCTCGTTTTGTCTGGTTAACCTTCAGGTATGTGTCTGGGACGCAAGAGTTGGAGCAAACCCAGTCGACTCTTCTGAATTTGACCAATCTCACGGTGATATTTGCACTGGTGTTATGTGGATTAATAGTAAAACTGGAACTGAGTTCTTTTCTACTGGTCTTGACGGCCAGGTCAGTTTTATCAATAATTAAAAAAATGCAAAAAATAACTCTTGAATTATAAAAAATTGAATTCATCTTATATTTATCATTATTAATGTTGATGTAGGTTATTTGGTGGGACGATCGAAAACTATCCGAGGTTATTGAATCAACTTGGTTGGATCCAGAAAAGGGACAATGTCGACCAGATCACGCACTTGGAGCTTCCGTTTTAGAGTACGAACACACACTTCCCACAAAGTTTATGGCTGGAACAGAAACTGGTACACATAATGATGATGCAGGCTATTTAATTAATGCATGATAGGTTGTAGTTATGATATATACCTTATTATGTGTGAAATTTAAATGAGAATTTATCTGTACTCTTCCCTACAGGTGATGTAATGATAATGATGAGGAAAGGAAAAACCCCGAACGATAAATTAGTTCACGTTTACCATGCCCATCATGGCCCTGTTCGAGGACTTCAAAGGAATCCCACGTTTATCAAAAACTTTCTCACAGTTGGTGATCATACTTGTAGAATTTTTGCAGAGGATTGTCGAGAGTCGTCAATCCTTTGGACAGCACCAAAAACTTCACTCTATTCACACGGCGGCTGGATTCCTACCCGAGCCAGTAGTTTCTGTTGTTGTAGGCTCGACGGTAATCTAGACTTTTGGGACATGCTCATGGATCCTGTTCGCCCACATTTAACTACTCGTGTGAGCAAGCCCTTACTTTTTACTTTCACTTTACACAATAACTATTTACTACATTACGATTTAAAGGGCATTTTTTGAAATTGTTCAAATACATAATGAGCTATCAACTGTTTTATTTCAATTTTGAAGGTATGTGACGACAGTTTAACTACATTAAGCCCAGCTGATTCTGGAAAATTTGTAGCTGTAGGGACGGATCAAGGTTACATGAGTTTAGTCAGATTAGCAGAGTCAATGACAACTTCTGAGAAATCGGAAAAGTAAGACATTTATAAAATATGACTCATGACATTGTAACCCTATAATATTGAGTTTATTGTTTTAGTATTGAGATAAAAAAATATTAACCTATCATTTAATGAATGACACAGACCAATACTGGCAGCTGTGTTTGAGCGAGAGTCGAGACGGGAGAAAGTGCTAGAGGCAAGGAATCGTGAGATTCGCCTGCGAAAAAGAGACAAGGAAAAAGCTGAGGTTGAAAAGAAGAAAGTTGAAGATGAGCGTGAGAAACAACGAGAGGCTGCTTTGGCACAACAGAAAGAGACCGGTAAAACAGTTCCCCTGCCTGACTTATCTGGGGGCAAGAAATTTGACATTGTCTATGAGACGAAAACCGATCCTATTGTACAAGCTGAAAGAGAGTTCTTTCAATCTCTTAGAATGGTACGTCCAAAATTTTCAATGTTTCAAGCTGCTATTTTTGAACTAATTACGCATCAAAAATGAAAGCTACCCATCTACAAAATAACATGAAAATGCTTTCATTTTAAAGTAATAATAGTACGTTAATAGTTCCAATTTTTATAGTAACTACAATGATTATTGATTATTATTCAAAACTAGGAAATGGAGTCTGCTGGAGTTAATGCTTTTCCAGATAAGAGAGTTCAAGAAACTGCGGAGGAAGAAGGAGGTAGTAAGAAAGGGTCACTCGATGACACAATTGACATTACAGCAGCTGATCTGGCAGCCTATAACTTTGATGACGATGCCGATGAAGGGCCAGAAGGAGAAGGCAATAAAAAAGCATCAAAGGCAAAACCAGAGGAAGCCAGTAAAAGCAGCAAAGCAGCGTCAAAGACTGCCGTTCCTACTAGAGATGGCGAAGAGGACGATGAAGGTGAAGACTCTGGGGAAGAATCTGGTCCTGCCACTGATGAAGGAGTTGAAGAAGAAGAAGAAGCAGCAGCAGAAGGAGAAGAGGAAACTCAAGAGCCTCAAACTCCAGCACCAGAAGCAACTGATAATATTCCAGCTACACCGTCCACTGAAAATATTCCAGTTACACCGTCCACTGATAATGCTGCAGCTACAGAGTCTACTGATGCTCCAGCGCCAGATTCGACTGACGGTGCTCCTGGAGGTGAAGAACCTGCACCAGCAGCCGGAGAAGAAGAAGAAGAGGAACAAAACCAAGATGGAAATTAGGGACAATAAAACAAATTTTGACATTTATACGGTCGCGATAATTTATCTACATTCACAGCAGTATCACTGCTTAATGCTTAATCTGCAAACGTTGAACACATTTGTTTTTAAGGTACATTCAATCATCATTGTTATTTTGATATGATGAACGATGAAGATATGAGACATGAAAAAGGCCGAGAATAAAAATATTGTTAATAATTTTCAAAATATTAACAATGAACAAGATTGTCCTAATTATAAAAAACTAGAATTAAAGTCAAAAGGTCTATACTTAATAATAAGAGTAACAAACATTAAAGAGATTTGTAATTTATTTATCGCATTTTAACATCTACCTTGAAATTTTCGTTTTACATGACCAAAATGATAGAATAAACTAAATAAATATGCAACAAATTACAAAAGACAACGTACGTAACGTTTAAACGAAAGTGTGATTGATACTAAAAGCTAAAAAACAAAATACTAATGTAAACTGTAAAAAATGCGAAAGTAGTAAAAGAAAACAAAAATAATCTTTACGCTTCGCTTGAGCGTTGATTAAAAGAAAATATAACAAAAAGGGAAATACTTACTGAAGGAAAATTAGTCAAGAACTAACAACATCCTAAAGATTTCAACAATAAAATTAGGGTTTCGAATTTTCGCCATGTGCTGGATCATCTACAGGTGGAGCATTTTCCTTGTCGTGAATATTATTTGAATTCTTACGAGCACTGTTAGTTTTGCGTTGGGACGGACGAAGGGCTCCATGTGTTAAGACGAATTCTCGTTGAAGTTCTCTTAAATAATGACTTTTTATATTTACACTTGATTTTTTAATTACACTACTTGCTAGAAAAAGTTGAGAAGCAAGGAGATATCGAGTTCGTCTTAGCGGTCCTCGGTTGGCTCCATCGTCTCCTGCTCCATTCTACAACAAAATCAGAAAATTCAAAAGAACATTATTATTTAACTTAAGAAATTGAGCATGTGTTGTAATATCTCCCTTTGTGAATTAAACTCGTATCAAGAAAAATACCATGATGTAATTTATATATTTTATTAGATAAATAAAAAATAAATAATAAAAATTATGTCTAGCCACCTGACGAGATCTAATAATTTTTTCTGCGGCATCATAAGCTTCGTCAACAACACTGGGTAGAATCGACGAATGTTTCGCCAATTTTAATCCATAGTGTTCAACTTCTGTTACTCCCTTGCGGATTATATGAGTATATTTTAATCTGCTAACCTGGGAGTTCTCCATCCAAAAATTTCCGTCAACGCGTGTCGTCACTTCCGGAGTATGCATTTTATAGCTAAGTCAAAAGTGCATGCAAAATTCCAAGCAAGAAAATATTAAAAAAAGTAACATGATGCAAAAACAAAATTCAAAATTCCCAATCTAATCCAAACTATTCAAAAAAGGAATATTATCTACTGATGGACGATATGGACTGTAATAATATAGCGATCTCGTTGTTATTAACTATTATGATAGTAAATTATATAATCAAGCAATAACGAATATTTTTTAAACATACTTTAACACATTAGGGTATAAAGTCTCCAATTTTGTCAGGAATAGGAAATGAGTTGCAAAAAGAGAAAACGCAGTCGTTGACATTAGAGCTTCCGCCATAGCCCAGGACATAGCAGTACCTTCTTCAATAGATGTTGCACGCCCTAGTTCATCAATTATAACAAGAGCGTTACCTTTAAGATTCTGGAGTATGAAATTCATTTCTGTCATCTGCAAAATATTTTTCAATGAAAAAAGAAAAATATGAGTCACTTAAGATTTTCGGAAAATGGACGATTTTTCCATGCACGGATATACGAATAGGTAATATAAGTAATCACAAGTAATATTGTATGAAATACAATTGAATTACGAATTACAATGCCTTTTAAATAATAATATTTATAGAATTTTTACCTCTAGTGCGAAAGTAGATGCAGATCCTTCAATACAATCTCCCATTCCTATGCGAGATAAAATAGATGTTGCAATACGAAAAGTTGCAGATTGAGCAGGAACAAATGAACCAATCTTTAAAATCAAAAGCACAATCGAGGATCTATTATTAACAAATGATTCGAGGACAGAAATCAAAATATGAAACATGGAAAACTAAAGTATAAAATATAAAAATTAAAAATGTACCTGAGCCATAACTTGTAAAATTGCAACCTGCTTTAAGTAAGTTGTCTTTCCGCTCATATTGGGGCCAGTTATGACTTTGAAATTTGTATCAGTGGAAAGAAGCTAAAACATAATATAGTGGGATATGAATTAGTAATCACTACTTTAATGGCCTCTAAATTAAGCAATAGACGAGAAAACTTGATACATAAATGAGCATGAAATGTATTTCAGTATTTTTTACCGTATCATTAGGTACTGATGGCTCACAAGCAATACTATCTAGAATGGGATGCCGTCCAGAAATAATAGCCGTTACAGTTTTAGAAAACTTGGGACGAACACATTCGGTGAGGGCATAAACAGCAAATGCATGCAAAACATCGAGATTAGCAATCGCTTCACTAATTCTGTACAAACTTCCGATATCCTCTCGAATGGTCACAACTAGCTGTGATACAACACTAAACATAAATATGAAAATATTATGGAGTTAGTAACTTTTTTTTAGGATAACAATACATACTGTAGAACTTAAAATTGTCATTATAGGACAAACATGACTTACAGGGAGCTGATGTTTTGAATTTCTAAAAGAACTTCCTTCGCCCTCGAATCACTAATGATAAGTTGTTCAGTTGTAAAGGAAATGATATTTTTTGATCGGTGAACCTACAACAAAAAAAATATCAAAACTGTATTACACTTTACTGAATTACTGATTTACTTCAGGAGTTTATTGGCCACTCTCCCTCATCCTCGCTACATTCATTTCTTGATTTGAACATTATTACCAAATAAAAAGGATATGTTGTCAACTTTTACTATTAATTATTAGTATATTACGAAGAACTTACGTTCAAAAAATGATTTGGCAAATTCAGCTCATGCAGGTTGTTTCCCTTCAAATTATTTCCTTGATCTCGAATGGTAAACTGAATGAAAAAGCCTCGGGCACCAGATTCAATTAAACGAAATGCCTTATTATGGTCTTTACTCAAATTCAAAACATACTCTGAAACATATAATAAAGTGAAAATTTTTTCTCTCATTAGTGTGTAAATAATATAAAGTATAATTATTGTAAAATTGGTACCCTAGCACAAATAATAAGATTAGCATAATATAATAAAAGAAAGCATGCGAAATACTGACTTACGGTTAACATCGTCTCGAATTTCAACATATACTTTCCTTGCAACATCGAGGATAGCATTGACTTCGGGTTTTACTGCAAATGTTCGTTGCATTTTCATATTAGCTACACCTTTAGTAATTTGAGCTTCATCATTTATTATTTTCTTTATTTTTGAGACAAGCTCTTCAAAGACTGGCAATTCAAATTCCTAAATTCAAATCAAGTCACAATAAAATCAGGTATATTTAATATGACGTGTTGTTCATAGAGAAGTCAAGTTGTTCCAGTATAAATCTTACCAGTTTTAAATTTTGAAAGTAGGGATGTACGGCATCATTAAGAACATTGATGAAGGTTGGTAACAATTCCAGAGTATGTTTTAGGGCGATTATGCAATTTATTCTATGCTCCAGTAATTTTTCATTGTCATTTTTGGGAATTTGGATAAGGCTTGCTATTATGTGATCCAAATCAACTGGTAGTCGTGATAATACTGCCTAAAACATTAAAGAAAGAAAATCAATAATTATTGTTATTTTTGTGGCTACTTCATAGTTTTGACCTTACAAAGTAAAATAATTATCATACAATTATTTTTAGGTGCAACAAATAGATAATAATGATGGTAGTTAGATAATACTGAGTTGTTATATAAGAGTGAGTACTTGAAGTCCGTATAAAAAATCCAAGTTCCCTTTGAGCTCTTCCACACAATCCAATCTCTGATTAATTAGCTTGAAGTCACATGGCGGTTGTAAAATATTTGTTCGAAGAAGTCTGGAACCCATTGGTGTACGGCAGGTATTCAATATCCCAAATAAAGAGTGTGATGAGTTTGGTGCTACACTATTTTGAAGTAATTCCAAGTGCTGAGCAGTTGAACTATCTAAAAATATAAAAAACCACAATTTAATACTGTTTAATGCCTAACACCATGAAAAATCAGAAAAACTTTGCTACCATAAAATTGATAATATACATAGTACCTAGGTATATTTTTGAATAGTCTGATAACTGATAACAATGTAAGATGTAGTTTAGTTTTATAATATACCTATTAGGGTAGTTTTATCAGACCCTTGGAATTCAATTCTCAGTGTTCTTGGAGGGAAAATTATTGTATGGACGAGTTCGGCGTACTTGAGAAGAGCTGCAGCAGCAGACAAAGTATAATATTTTTCTGCTACAGTAACAGTTACTGATTCAAACTGAGGAACGACCAAGTTTTTGATACTTTGAAATCCTCTGACATCGTTGAAAACCTTTCTTTGGATTGGTTGAATTTTTGCGTTAGGGAACTCTTTTTGTACCGTAGTAAATAATAGACTTGGTTGCCCATTTACATCACAAATATTTGAAGGCATAAGTATCTACAAAAATGAATAATAAATAGTTAATTATCATACCATAGACTCTATAGATGAAAACAGTTGCAGGTTACAGGTACGCATTTGAATCCAATGAACAAAAACTGGTATTATACCATTATTACATAGTTAAAAATAACAATAATTTATCAACATGCATGTAATATTTTTCAATACCTCAAACGGTTGAAATAAGTTGAGTTTAGAAATGGTCTTTCGATAATTTTGGGTGTCAGTGAACTGACATAAAATTAAGTGAGGAGAATTTAGTCCTATACTTGCCATTCCTACTTCATATCGAGCTTGCCCTCGGCCTTCAGCAATAGCTTTAATTTTTAAAGATTAAAGAAATCAATAACAAACATTTCTCATATTTCTTACAAAAATAAAAAAATTCCAATAAAATATAAAATACAAAGGAAGTTTTTTTATAAACCTACTTACCTACGACAACCCTTGGAGCCTCCACATGTAAACTAGAGTTAATCGTCGTACGTCCTGGAGTTCTCGCTGGAGTTCTACGTGGTGTCCGAGCTTGTGTTCTTGTAGAACTTGGTGTTCTAAAGCTCCTACCCGTTGAAGTTCCATTAGTAAATGTTCCATTTCTATTTTTACCGAATCTTGTGGCAGCAGGAGCAAACGGTGTTTTGAAGACTGAACTACCGGACAGTGTAGAGGAATTATTAACTTGAGAATTGTAACGACTTGACATCCTACAACAATAGAATAAATCAAAATGAAAATCATATTATGAAAAATAGCGACAACAAATTATTTATAACTTATACATATTATGTATTATATTATGTTATAATGATTTATAAAGTATAAGTGAATGAATAGGCGAAAACTTAGTTTGCAGTGTGTAATACGTGTATGATTAAAAATTATTTTAAATGACATTTAACACTTAAATAAGCGAAAAACAAGGAGATTCAATTAAAATCTAAAATGAAAAGGACTGTTCACTGTACATAATATTACGAATCTGTGTTGTAGTAGTAGAACTTAGAACTTATTATTAGTAGTTAGTATTGATTTTTAACCAAATTCAACAGGCTTATCTTCTCATAAGCAATTAACAATAAACTAATGAACTAATATCATACAGGCAGATAAAAGTTAATCCGACAAAACTTTAAAGTAAGTAAAGTGTAAGTTATCGATCAACTACAAACTATCGAACTATCGAACTTTCTCATTTTTTCACTTTCTGGTTTTAGTCAATGAAAAACGAATAATATCTATCCGAAGATTCAAGACTAAACAGCTGACTTGTTAAACTGAGCGCTCTGTCATAACGTCAACGATGGTTTTTTTACCAAGTTTTTCTTGAATTCTGTCACTGACAGACTGTCAGTGACCTTTAATTTTTACTTTCGGTCTTGTGATATCTAAAGATTTTTTGGTCAAAATGTAGTCTTTCAAAATATTACGCATTAAATATTATAAATATTATAAAATATGCTTCAGTGATTGAGTCTCGACAATGAAAATAACAAATGACCGACCACATGAGATAGTAGGTAACAGACATTATGTATTATGTAGGTGAAATTATTTTTGTCGTTAAATTCGTAAATCGTCGCATTAGTTAAACAACTATTGAATAGTTTATTGCAATAAATTAGCTTAGAACTATCGCTAAAAATCAGAGAGCTTATTATTTCTTCACCTTTTTTTGCAACTTTGGCTTTAAACTATATAAAAAGACTCCGTGGTATGAATCGGTGTGACCCCTTCTAAATGCCTCGTGTGTCGTGGTAGATTTTGGGTAAAAACTAGTGGTTTGGATGATAAATCGAAGAAATGCACGTGGTTACTTTTGCCTGCTGGTTTTACTTTTGCTTTCCTTTCTTCAAAGTACAAAATATTTACTGTAGTAGGTACTGCAAGTATGTATTTACAACGAACGCTATTTTGTCCATTGAGCATGAAAATGGGAGACAGAAGAAAGGTGTACAAAGAACAAATACGTTTTTGGTTCTGCAACTCACGATTCGACCGTGCTATTGTAATGCTAAATTTTCTACACAGGAAATAATAATATGCATTATGTTAATCACATATGTCAATTAGCATAAGAATCTAATAATTAATTTTTTCTGATTATTATAAGTTTTAAATAGTATTATCACAACAGATTAGTTATTAAATATATTTAAGCTTATTAATATAATCAATCATAGGAATTTTCATAAGCTTTTTTAAAAAAATTCACAGTTATAGTTTAATTTTTTTTAATTAGCTTTATATATTTTAAAATAGGCTTTTAATATATTTACTTTGAAATTTTGAGTTATTATTTGAGAAATTAGTTATCTTAAACTGATAGTATTAGGTAGAAAAATTAATAACTTAAATTTTTTATTTAAATTTTTAATTATTTAAGGATGATTTTTTAAATTATCTAATGATAATAAAATTTTAAATTCAATCCCCTTCTTTAAACAAAACTTTTCCACTTTTAAATAAAAAAATTAAGCTAATTTATGAATAAAGATGTTATCATTCATAATTTATAATTATTAATAAAGTAAACTGATAGCTTTTTTTATTTTTATTTTTAATGGCTCTTAGGTTATTTAAATAATAAATTAAAAAGTACTTATTTTGAAAATTTCCTAATGCATTTAAACAAAAGAGAAAACTTATTTTATTTTTAAGTTTTCATATTAAGGAGCCACTTTTTATTCTTAAGTTAATGATGTTTTTAAAGAATTTTTTTTAATAAAAACCTAGTATCATTACAATTAAAAATTTGATCAATTGTATACTTGTTTTCAGTAATAAAAGTATTAAAGTTTTTATAAAATAATTTTATTTTTTTATGTTTTTACTGGCTTTTTCCTCAGAAATTTTAACATTATGAATTTTAATCTTTTAGTAAATCTATTTAACTAACCTTTTAAGGCTTTGAAATTCTTATCTTTTTATTATTTATTTTTACTTTTAAGTATACTAAAAACTCTTTAATCCTTAACTAAAATTAAATATTATGTAAGGAGAATGTTTTTTATTATAGTTATAAATGTATTCTAATAATATTATTTATAATTTAGCATAATTAATAGCCTTTTATATTTTATTCTTTTTTGGATATTTTAGTTGAATTTTAAAAAGTATCCTTAATTTTAATTTTATTATAAAAAATTGTTCTTAAAGTTAATTATAAAAAATTAAATTTAATAATTATACTAAAAAAATTATCTTTAATTTATAAATTTAGATTATTTTAAGTTTATCTTTAATATTAATTAATTTTATAACTTTAATTTGTCCATTTTTAATAGTGTTAAATATTTTTTTGAGGTTGATTTTAGCTATATTTTTATTACTCATTT
>JAQIVE010004552.1:0-14360 GCA_034698285.1 Sminthurinus bimaculatus | reverse complement strand
ACTTTGAACATCCGTATCTTCCATTTCGCCGTAGATATTTGGCTCAAATTTTTTGCACTAAACAACACACCATATGGTTCTAACATATCTCAATATCGGGCATTTTCGTTCACGGATAAAAATTTTATGGAACGTTTGGTTACCAAAAGTGGGTATTTCCCATGTCTTTACATGTTAAAAAACATGAATTTTTCAAAAATAACTTTTGAGCCCCTAAACCGATTTTCTTCAACTTTTTTTTCTCCACTGGGTTAAAAGACATGCTGAATCGTAATTTTTAGGTCATTTTGATGTATGAAATGAACAAACTTTAAAGTAAGGATAAAAAAACGCAAGGGTGTCCTATCATTTTGTCCCCCGCATTTTTGAGATTTTGTCAATAACTCAGCCCGTAGTCAGCCGATCTGCGCAAAAATTTCTGAAAATTACTTAATTTGGATGGTTCACAACATACTAAAAGCGCACAGACCTAACTCGCATAGAAAAAAAGTTATGCCTAAAAAACAGGGTTGTCCTATCATTTTGTCCCGCACCCTACTACATTTATATGAGAAAAATAGTAATAATTATGAATAGTGTGTATCTGTAATCTGTATATGGACAAGGAAGTCTCAAGTCTGCAGTGTAACGAACGCCCATCATATACTCGTGGTACTTCTGCTGTGAGAATCAGTCAATGATTCAATAATTGCTAGTCAAATCTCATTATTGTATTTATTGAAAAACTACAGTGCACACTAATATCAGTATAATATTAGCAGTTGCTGGAGCACTTTGTACGTGACAAATTTACGAATTGTAATTGTACCACAAAAATATTTAACAGAGTTGAGCCAAAGGGGGGAAAGAGCACGGCAGGCTGATTTCTTTCCTTCTTAATGTCTTAAAACTTTATCAGCGTTTTAGCTGCTTCTAAAATAGCAAACGGTACTTTAAACTAAACAGAAATCTAGTATCAGGAATTGAGTTGAAACATTTTTCAGTTGTCAGTTTTTTAAAGCTATCAATTATTTTTGCTCTAAAATAAGAGCTCACAAGTGGGAAGAAAAGCCACTTATCACTTATCCTATACTGTATTATATTTCAGTATTCATTTGAAATTACGTATATGAATTTTTAAAAGTAATTGTACTTTTTTCGTAACTATCACAACCGTTGGAATTATACTTTCACACTTTCACTGAGTAAACAAAAAACGAAAGTTTAAAAGTCCAAATTAAGTTATCAATACTGATTGATTGTGTAATAAAATGATAAGATAGGAGGACGCATCAAATTTTGTGTCCATTCAAAATACTGTACATAGCATATATACATACCAAGACATTAGATAGCCAAAGAAAACAAAGTACAATTTTTAAGTCAAACCAAAATGACGATCAAAGAAAATAATAATGTAGAGACTGTCACTCAGTCAGAGGAGGAAATTGCTGGGGCAATCCAAAGTGATCTCGAGGAAATGGAGACAGGTATGACCTTTGTTTTACTTATCAGTGCACCTGATGCAATTGCTTAAAATTTATATTTTGTACTTGCAAATATTTATCTACGACTATTTTTTGTATTATAGGGAAGCACCAATCACTTGCCAAGAAGTTACTTCGCAAACGAATTCCATTTTTGCGGTGGTTTCCAAAATACAAAAAAAATTACTTCTTCAATGATGCGATTGCAGGTAAGGAAAAATCAGAGATGCTTGGCTTATTTTATCAACGATAAATTTTTTATGCTTAGAATTTTTACCTTACGACGTTTATAAAAGAGGATCTTTAGAATAATCAGCTTCTCATTTTAAAATGTATGGTATATTTATTGTGTATGCTTCGATTTACAGGTATCACTGTCGGCCTAACAGTTGTTCCACAGAGTATGGGTTTCGCTGCCTTGGCAGGTCTAACTCCCGAGTATGGCCTGTACTCATCCTACATTGGATGCCTTCTCTACATATTCTTCGGATCCTGTCGTCAAGTAACTGTTGGTCCAGTCAGTTTGCTCAGGTTAGAAAATTTTCGATACTTTTGATTCGATACATTCTTGTGTTTGAGATAAGAGCAAAGTTGAAACAGAAATGCTGTATCATATGTGCTAAAGTTTTTAATTTTTCATTTAAATGCCAGTCTTCTCGTATTCCAAACTTGCGGAATGGATTTCCCTCAATGTGCCATCTGGATGGGTTTTTATAGTGGAATTTTTCAACTTCTTATGGCATTTTTGCATCTTGGTAAAGCACTATAATATACCCTATACCAATTATTACCAGTACTAGTATTTATTGTTATTTTGTAACTTGAAGATTACAACTCTTAAAAAATTCTTAATTTATTTGTCGTCTTTCTATTGCTGACATAGGTGTAATCGTTTCATTCATATCGGAGCCTGTGACTTTGGGATTTACTGCCGGTGCCGCGATCACAACAATTTCAGCTCAGCTTAGAAGCCTGTTTGGGATGAGTGGAAAGAATGGTTCGGGCATTGTTAGTATTTGGCGATTGCTCATTGAAAATATCAGCACATGGAGGCAAGGGGACGCTATTATGGGAGTTTCGTCTTTCTTAGCATTGCTTTTTCTACAGGTACCTTATTTACTCTATTTTACTTCTACACAACTCCATATCTCCGTAGTTACTAAAGTTGCTCGAGATAAACGTCGATTGTCGATTATCTGTACGTATGTAGATTCTATAGTAACAACGAAGATTTGAAGATGTACAGTAGAAAAGCTCATATAAGTACCTATAATATATCTCTGGTTTATCCACGTTGTATTTTAAATGATAATTCTTTTCAATAAGTCGTTGCCCAACCCTTATACTTATTAATTAATTGATGCGTGTATGTATACAGAGAGTAAAAGATTTCAAAGCTCCAGAAGGAAAGCACAAACATATTTGGAAAAAAGTGTTTTGGTACATATCGGTTGCTCGAAACGCTCTCATCGTTGTGACGACAACAATTATCGCCTTTGCATGGAATGACCCACCATTCAAACTAACCGGAACTGTACAAAGTGGTCTTCCAACCATTCAATTACCACAGTTGACGCTTCCTGCAACAAATGTTGTCCTGAAAGATTTTTCCAATTCATCCACAGTGGATCCAAGCTTGGGCACAGAAATGATGAACTTTTGGGAGACATGGCAGAAATATAGTACAGCTCCACTGGTTGCCGCTGTAATTGCAATCCTACAAAATGTAGCCATTAGCAAAGCATTTGGAAGCGGGCAATCTGTTGATGCCACTCAAGGTAAAGATACCAATTTAGAATCATAATTATTGTGATACTGAAATATATCTTTACTTTATACTTGCTTGAGTAAGCCTTATAATTTTTAATGAACTTTCCGTATAGAAATGCTCACACTTGGAATAACAAACATTGTCGGAGGATTTTTGTCTGCGATCCCATCATGTGGTTCCTTCTCCAGGTCCGCTGTAAATGATGCTAGTGGAGTTAAAACACCAAGTAATACATTTTCATAATACCTTTTGTATGAACCGCAGTGTGTTTACCAACTATTTTATATCGTAACCATACTTATTTCATTATTTAATTAATACATTTCCCTTTTTTTCTCATTTTCAGTGGGTGGATTGTTTACCGGTATACATAACAACCAAAGCCAGAATAATGAATTAAGTTATGATCATAAAGCGCCATTAAACGTTAATGCGTAACTTTTTTTTCTTATAAAAATTCTTAATTGTTTCAGGAATTTTGGTTCTTCTTTCTCTCGGATTTCTCACTCCAAGTTTCTATTACATTCCAAAGGTATGAGTACAACACCTTGAAATTTACAACGTAGAAATTAAAATTTAATAAAGTGTTACAAGTGGTAAATAATATCTTTCTTTTTTCCGTTTCTGTAGGCCTCCCTAGCAGGTAAAAAACAGATAATACACATTAAAAATGAAAATTTGAATTAAAACCATTTATGATGCGTTTCTATAGTAACACAAATGATGCCCTTAAATAACCTTTTATGTATGTATATGTTGGTTTTTTTAGCGGTGATCATATCAGCTGTCATGAGTATGATTGAGGTCCAAGCTCTCATTCCCATGTGGAGAATTTCACGTTGGGATGCTCTCACTTGTTTGATAACATTTATTGGTTCCGTCTTCCTTGGAATGGAATATGGAATAGTCATTGGAGTTGGGATCAGTGTTGCAGCTTTACTCCTTCAAACCCTCACACCTCCAATGAAACCTCAACTAAAAGTAGATTCAGAGACAGGATTGAAGTATCTCCTCGTGAGACCGGAACAAGGCCTAAAATTTCCATCAATCGATCATTTGAGAACTCTTTTGAATAAATATACCTATCGCTACAGCAAAATTCGGATTATTGTCATCGATTTAGAACGATGGACTACTTGGGACTACACCGCAATCAACTCTCTTATTGCCCTTTTCAGAGGAATGAAGAAGGCTGGAATCTCCCTAATTTTTCTGCACAGTAGTGTAGAAATGTCAAAAGCTTTTGAGGCAGGAGGGCTCAAACACCCACCTTGTTGCTTTGCTGACAGCCAATTATCAGAATTTTTATCAGAATCTACATCGCCTCGTTATTCTGTATAGGGAAGGCTAAATAAATAGGTTAAGTTTAGTTTTATGATTTTTTGTAATACTAATATTTACTCGAGAGTTTTTTTTAAATGTGATGTCAAGTTCATCCCAGTGATAGTTTAGTAATTGTAATAACTAATTACTAATAACTGTAATTATAATGGAAGAGCCTTTCCTATCTATTTATACTTTTTTAAATTAAAGAACAAAAGTCAAAGCTACTATTTCATGTGGTTTCTAATCTAATATTGTTCTTAAATTAGTTTTAGTACATTATGTAATGTAGATAGATTACTTCATTCCAGTCGACTTACAAATATTATTGTCGGTGCATATTATTGTAGAAAATAGATACTATAATACATTTTTACGCAATAATTAACTCCAATATCGAATATATTGGATTTTAAATACATACTACATACACATGAATAAATTCTTGACCTTTTAATGAAAAACTTTTTCTCTTTATTTTCTCTCTTTAGTCCTATGAGCTCTTGCGTAATTTTCAAAGCCTAATATGTATTCAGTTCTTTAAATAATACCTAGCAATGACAATACAAAATGTCTTGTCCTACTTATATATATATACTTCTGTCCTTTAAAACTAGTAGTAGCATAAGTAATGTATAATTTAATAATATGTAGTAGTAATAACAATGAGCAAAAGTAATTGCTGAGGTCGTCTCATATGATATCAAATGTAAATAAGTATTTATGAAAAAAAGTAGGACAAGAACAAGTATTTATAAAGAGTTCAATAGTGCGAATTTGTTACATTTATATCTAATTCATGGATAAATAGCAGTCATATCAGTAATAATTGTGAAACATGTTCTCTTTCTTTCTTTCTAGTTTGTGTACAAATTAACCTTTATACCACTTTGAATGTATATATAATAGATTGTTTATCTCATTACACTTTACGACACTCGTGGCAGAAAAATGTTTGTGGCATCTTTATATGAAACGATAACTTATTGACTTTGTCGTCCGACCTTTAGCACTTTAGCAGCAATCGTGTATCGTGGAAACATTTCATATATACAATATTATATATATGGATGTCCTGTTTTTTTAAAAGCTATTGTCATCCTTCACTGCAAAATACAAATAATACAGTACGTATAATATAAATCTATAAGATTACTGTCGGAAAACTAAATATGTATGACTTCATAGGTACGATATAACAATAATTAATGATTGCAAATAAACATTGAACATTCTTTTGTTCAAATGCATCTTACATTTTAACGTGTCGTTACTGATCTGACTGTCTCAAATTTATCATGCTTGTTGTTTTTAGTTGTTCGCCCTTTGTACTTATTTTATTGCAACCGAATAATTTGCTACATCCCCAAACAAAAATTGCACCACCTTAATCATAATAATTTTTTTAATTGTATTTGTGACACTGTCCTACCACTGTTATAAAACTTGAATGTCACAATCCAGTACATACGACAACATTAATTTTATGTTCAGACCTCTTTGTATTCGATGAGAATTTTCAACTGACAACACCAGGAAAAAAGGAAATTTCTGCTGAGTGGTGCTATTTTGTATGATATGTATATATTATGCATGCATAAAATATATTTTCCACTGCGAAAAATTCTGACTCATAAGATGACTCATTTTACTTCAATCATCTTCAATCTAGCAAGTGAAAATTTAAATACATGTTCAACCAGCTTTTAGGTCAATATCAAGGGCATGGAGGAAACGAGGACTTACTTTTTGCAAAAATGACGTCCAACGTCTCAAACTGATAGATACTAAAGGAACAAGGAAAAAACGATGTTCAAAATGTTGTAAACAATGAGGGTTGAAACACTAGCTGACAAAGTTCAGACTTAAAACTACTGTTTACTTGTTATTGTGTCTAGTCTAGGAATTAATAACGGTAGCAGATATATTACATTTATCATTTATCTAAATGGGAAGTGTCCGGCGGTGCATGCCCAACAGAATACATCTTTTAGATTTACCTACTATATTTACTACTATCACTGAGAAAGAACAAAATATGAAAAATGCTTTTAAAAAGGCATTCATATGAGGAAATGTTTGTAATAAATATTATATCCTTCCTCCTTCCCACACTTGCTTACCTAAGTTCTCTTAAATGCAGATACATAGTTATAAGTTATAAGACACTAGAAAGTAGAGATGTTCCATTCACAGTAGTAGTGCATTTAAAAAGATTTCTCGAATTTATTGACACTAATGAATTCCAAAGACGGGTAAGTAAAATTTGACAATCTAATCGAGGCGTCACACCGACAAAAAAACAACACACTGGAAGATTTGTCTTTATGAACAACAAAGTTATAATTTTGAACTGTATTGTACAATACTTTGTACAATATAATATATTACATATTAACATCATGGGCTAAAAAGTATCTAATGATTCAGCGCAGAACATTGGAAATGCTTGTAAAAATTATTCACGTAATTGATACAAGAGAATCGTAGTGTCTTTGAATAATAATATACACATGGACTTACAAAACGACATTTTTCATGCCCACAGTCTGCAGAAATTACAGATATCTTCAAAATTATTTGAATATTAAACTCAATTTGAATATAAACTTCATTAACAAAATGAACATAAAGTTTGACTTGATGCACATACTTAGGTTATTTTATAGCCTTTTGCTAAGAAACTAAATGGCCTAAAAAAGAAAAGAGCCTACTGCTTAATGCAGATAACACGGTATTATTAACACCGATGCTTGTACAAATCGGTACTAAACTAAAATCATTACAATAATGTTGTTAAAATATTCATAAATAACAAACTTATTGAGAAATACGATCATTTTGTTGTTACAGCATATGATCATAATACAGGATGTAGTGAAATAATAATGGTGAATATTTATTCTTAATATAAATTATAAATTAATTCTCAACCTGGAGACGAGCTTTTTTTGGGGTATCTTCCTCACTTTCTTCCTCTTCGTCATCGTCGTCATCAGCTCCAGCTCCATGGCGTTTCTTGCTAAAATGCGGTAATTGACCTTGAACCTTGCCAACCTTATAAAAAGCCTTTCCAATCTTTGATGTGCCATAGTCCGCTTCAAACTGTCTCTTTCTTATTTCGTCCATGTCAGTTGGAGGAGGTCCAGACTCCCGAACATCATAGGTATGAAAAGGAATTGTACTCAACCAGTCCATCATGGATTTTACTTCATTCTCAGTTTTAGTAACAACAGGATAAATGTATTCATCACAAAACTGGAGCACTTTATCTTCTTGACTATCCCAAGTTAAGCTGTCGTGCATTCCATCACTTCCAAACCGTTTGTCATATCTGGTATAGTGAACATAGCCTAACATGAGTCCTAGACCAGGTGCTTTTGGAATATCAATTCGTTCTGCTCCCCAACATTTTTCAAAAGTTTCTAAATTAGCAAACCCTCTCATGTATGCTACAACGAGTCCAATCATTTTTCTTATTTGATGTAACATAAAACTTTGACCTTTCACTTTTAAAACACAATATTCTAGTCCGTCCTTCATAAATGGCTTTTCAATATCAAAACTATAAATCATTCGTCTTGCTGAAGGATCATTTGGACGCTTTCTAGATGTAAAATTATGATAATTTTTTGCACCCAGATATAAATTTAGTGCTTTTTGAACTTCGGCCACTCTTTCTTCAGAGATCCTATAATCTTCCGTGACTGCCACTTCAATTGGAGCAAATGCAAAGGTTGGAATCATGTACATGTAAGTACGAGCATCACAATTGTTTTTTGCATCAAAACCTTTGGTGACACGTTTTAAACCCATAACACGGATATCAGGTGGGAGATGCTCGTTGATTTTATCAATACTAACTTCCTCTGGTCCTTTAAAGGAGACGATCTGACGGGCTGCTGAAACATGTTTATCTGTACGAGCTGCACGTTGAAACTGAGCTACTTGAGGCCTTTTCATCGTCTCGTCATCAATATAGCCATTTTTCAATAGGGAGTTGAACAATTCTTCTTCGATTGTCTTCATTCCTGGATTCTTTTGCATTCCAAAGTAATCTTGACCACAATAGCTCAACATTAGGACAATCTTTCTTTTCCCTATAAATTATAAACATAAAATATTCCACAATTATTGTATGTATCATGGTATGTTAGATATTACTTATAAATCGGGATAATTACAAACTTGTGTATAAAAGTAAATCAAGGTTTTCTTGATTTGTGTCATGATTTTCATTATGTAAATTATATTACAATTGTAAAATGTAGGTTTACTTACGAAGTCGAAGAAATGCTTCCTTTTTGAGAATGGCATCCTCTTTTCCTTCAATTGGTTTTGTTTCTGCACTTGGATCGACTGTACCACTACTATTACTAGTAGTAGATATCTCATCACCTTCAGAGGTTATTTTTTCAACTTTAACTTCATCTTGAGAACTTTCTACCGATAATGATGGTTCTATACTGTCTCCATTGGAAGTATTTTTGGCGTCTTCACTTTTTCCATTTGAAGTGGTAGGTTCATTTTTTACTTGGGCCTTATTTTCCTCCTCGGTTTCTTCAACAACCGGAGCTGTTGCTGGAATCGTTACGCCGGCTGACATTTTGTTGATACTTGAACGGTGATAATAATGTTGAAAATTATATTGTATATTAGAATATTTTTTCTGTTGTCTCAAATTCAAAAGAGGCGAAAGAATATTTGGAGCTGGTTTGAGCGGAACTAGGGTACGACTACTACATGTAAAAAAAAGCTGACATATGACTCTGGCCATAAAGCTGTAGTAGTAAAGAAGAAGTAAAAAAGAAAACAACCGTACTTTAATTAATAGACAAAATCTAGCATTTATCAATTACATTCAACAGTCAACAATGAATATAAATACATAGTTGTTACAATTTAGTTGATAAAATATTCATAAAAAATTAAAACAAGTAAAAAGTAAAAATAGAATTTTACCACAGATGATGCAAGGCTGACTTGGAGAGGAGCAAACGGGGTTATTTTTATTTCACTTTAACCGGAAAACACATGGATGAAGTACCCCAATTTTACGATGTCAAGATTACAAATGTTTAAGAGGTCAAACTGAAAAGTACCGAATGACATCAACCCCTTATAATAAAAAAATACGAAATAATATACGACGACAGAATAAAAAATAAAAACCGGAGGAGAGAAAGAGATGAAAAAACTTTTTACATGGAAAAAGCATGGACGTATTGAGTAGTGAGTTTGTAAATTCGTGGTGGTCGCTGGTCCCATGCAGTAAAGTCTACATGAGGTGTAATTTGCTCACATGCATTAAGATAAACGGCGTTGAAAATTACAAGTTTAATCTCCACAAGTGTTTATCCATTTGGATAAGGAAATGAAACAATCAAATATTTTTCTAAATGCTTACATATCAATTTAATGTAAAAACTTGGGGTTTAAATGGATTTTAATTTTCAATGGGGATGAAAGATATCCAATTGCCGTATCCAGGGTGCCTCCAAGAAATGATTTATTTCATCTCGTCCATATGTAGTATCTATGTGCCTTAAACTAATGAGTAAGGAAAATAATAAGTTTAGCTGACGCTAGACCGTTCTATACATTTATGAACAAATAATTTTTGGAGGGTACAGGTCGTCCCTTTGACATGTCATGTGTCGATGAGGTGAAGCGATCTGCCCATAAACAAATGAAGTAATTAAAGGGAAATGTAGGACAAGCTATGCTACACGTAGGATCCCTTAAATGAACTACGGTTGATGAATCATGAGTTTTGTGACAATTCTGACACTAATCATAAGTCCAACTTATAATATCGATTTTGTCCTCAAGACAACTTGGTCATTTAAGTATTTATTTTCAGCACTTTCCGGAAGTAATTATATAAAAGTATCATTTCAGTTTAAAATTGCTTCAACTATACTTTTTCTATACCAATCACAATTAACATTATAAGTGCACTGTAACATTTAAATGCACACATCAGTAATCAAACTAATCAATAATTATTGTACTAATTGTAAGCAATAGGTATACACTTATGGTTTGAACTTTCAAAAATAAAAAATAATGCAGAAAATGATGTATTTAAAATTTACAAGTATAAAGAATGAATAAAATTATAAATGTATTTTCAGTTTTCAGTTTTCAGCTGCTACATCTCATGTTTCCCTCGTGTGTGATGTGTGATGAGAAAAATAATGTATTAATATTTCTATCAGACATCCAAAATGCAGTCCCAAAAAAATTTAGACTAAGCACCCGTATTCCTTCTTCATCTTCTCCTGTTATGATTCCTAATTTGGTTGATCGACAAAAAACGGGGTTGTACTTCTTGCTGACCTCAAGGGCTTATTCCGCGGGGGTGCAAAGTCCTTAAGAAAGAGTACAATGTAATAGGCGTAGGAAACCAAAACATATCCGAGAATGGCGTAGAACATTGTTGATGTTGACACTACGTTGACAACCTGAGTAAAAAGGTTTGATTATTGAAAAGGACAATCGCTATTTATCTGTATTCCGTATCCCCGAAAAAATTACAAAATGGTCGAAAAGAAAAGAATTGAAATTCATAAAATATATTATTTACGTACCGACTTCAAATCTACTCCAGTGTACAATGAAAAAAGGCGATCCAATCTACTGTGTGTATGAATCTAAAAAAAATTGGCTTCTTTCTCAGGTAAATGATCTGTGCACGTTTCTCCCGTGTGTGTTATAACAATTTCTCCACAAAAGTTTATTTTGGAAATTGGAACACTACAAATTACTCCACACTCAAATCAAAACTCTTTTAAATGAACACAAAAGCACACAGCATACAATACAAACGGAACTCTTATGACATTCACTAATACAGCCAAAGGGATGTATGAAATGTGATTGGAGAAGGATTATTAAAATAGAGAGCTTCCGTAGGTCTTTAAACTTGAAAATGTCTCAAATTCTCCTTTTCCTTTTTCTATATCCTGAGACCCTCGAACAACGGATATAATACGTATACCTAAATAATACTTATGAACTATACACTATACATGACTATGACTGCACATAACACACCTGATATAATATATTATTATTCTTTACAACAAAAATAAAAATGCACAAAATGCATAGTACACACACGTATATGCAGGCAACAACAGGAACAAGAAGAATGAAACAATGCAAAGAAAATGTTTAAAATGAGCAAGTTTTTACATTATAATACAAGAGACTACGCTCATTACTCGGCTATATTTTATTGTCTTTATTATAAACTTGAGTTTTGAGTTCACAAAATATAGAAATATTATTTCAATCTCCAACGCACCGTGAAGCGTGAATGAATATTACTCTGAATATGATGAGCATAAGAAGCACACACACAATACATGAGATCGAGATCTAAAATCTAAACAGTAACCAGCAACGACCACGCTAAATGTTTTTTGCCAGTTTAAACTTTTAAGAAATAATCTTAAGTAAAATATAGTACGGTACCAACTTGGTTGGTATTGGAATTGTGAATTATATAATACTTACACATAACATAGGTACTTAACTTGCCCACTGTAATACATGTACAATGTACATATAGTATATAGCATGGTATTAAGAGTTTGAAACATGTTTGCGGGTGCACTAACTACTGATAGTAGTAGTAGTGTGCATTTTATACGCATTTACAGATCTGTATTAGACATAACTTTTGTCTTACCGATGATGATTATATTACTTACATGCATAATGCATATAGTTTTAGTGATTATAGTGATGGTGGACAATGTTTATAAATAACTATAAATAAGTAACGTTGCAAGAAAACTACATTTTCTAAACGTATCTCTATATAAACTAATAACAATTACACATTTTTTCTGTATCATTAACCGCTTGCTTCCACGTTGTAAAAAATTTCTGTGAATGTTACGCAAATAGGTCTGTATTAAAATAGCAAGTAATTCAACCTAGGACTTCGATTACTGTACTATTTTATCTGTTTCATAGAAATAATATTTAATTCTTCATCTTGATTTCAGTAACATTGTAAGCAACGAATAAATAAATTATACTTTGACAAGAATACGTGATGTTCAGAACAAATTATTACTACGCAGATAGGGAAAACCTTAGTAAGTAGGCAGTTAGTATGTACATATAGAATGTAGCTGTGAGCTTCATTTTTTCTCATCTCGCCTCTTCGATCGACGTCAGTCTATATACTCTATACGTAATGCGATACAATTAGGAAAACATTATAGTAAGCCTAATAATATGAAACCATAGTTCATGCATCACTGGTAAACTGCATTTTCCTCGCAAAACCTTTAGACCCATAGTGTAGGAAAGTAGGAATCATAAATACTTGTCGATGATGTGTATAGGTTAGTGGTTTGCTGGATTCAATCAAAGATCCAACTGCCTGACGCATTATAAAAGTAAAATGTGAGACTCAAGTAAATTACATACACAGAATCTATTTTTTACACCATTATGTGTAATATGTAATATGTTGTGATATGCCTTAACTCTTGCACATTTTGTGAGAGGAATCGGCGATAATTTTGTGTATTATCCTTCAAAAAAAAAACAACCACAAGCTATTATTATTTTAGGAAAGGGAAACAACAATAAAATACATAATATATACGTGCATACATATTTACATACTTACAACTTATATGCACCAGGATTTACGTAATATCAGGACAAGCATAGGTATTTGCTAATCCAGTCGTCATAATGGCCGCAGATTAGTTACTTTCAGAATTCAGAATACTCACCAAACTCATGTAAGTCTGCCTGTTTTAGTGCATTTATATTTTATAGCATTCACGCATAGAAATAAATAAGTAAAGGGCTAACACAACACTAAATTATTTTAAAAAGAATTCAACAGTACCGATTGTGATGATGACGATTGCTGTAACTGAAGAAAGCACTTTTAGGTTTATCAAGAAACTCTTTTCTTTTGACTCTTGAGTACATACTTACATACCATTATCAATTTCGCCCTAAATACGCAACCCAGTCAGCTCCCTACTTCTTACAACTCTCAAATGTCAATTTTCCGGGCACAGAGGCAAAAAATTGTAAATGATTCTTCGTCCTGCAATACGTATTGCAATTACATGCATATGTACGTTTGTTTTGAGTCTAATTTGATTTTAATAAGATAGTACTATCTACATAAAGCATACAATTCACGATTCCCGACGTAGTTTAAATGACACAGGTTTACGAAAAAAGCACTGCAAAAATTTGGAAATCGATGGCCGGGTTCGAAATCGGGTTCGAACTTCGAACGGACTTTCCAAAGTTGTTTTCCATGAAGCACATATGAAGCACCGCGGGATTGGGTCCCGTTTTTTTGCGAAGGGTCTAACTTTAGGACTTTTCGAAAGCCCATTAAAAAGTTTCAGTTAATCGAAGCACTGTGTACTTCGTTAGCATTTAGTATTTAGTATGTAGTACTTTAAAATTTCGTGACTGAACTGACGTTTGCTCCATAACGCATAACCTGTCACATGGCTAAAATGACCTTGTAGATATCCTAGTAAGTGATTTGTGATTTGAATTACATATTTTGAAGTAAATACTGACATACTTTTAATTTCCTTATATAGGTATTACTTTTACTTTTTACTTATAATTGCTGATTAATTAAAGACGTCTCAAGTAAAAGTAAATAAAACGTAAAATGTAAAATGCGATATATTTTATGTAAGTAAGTAAGTAAACACACGAGCAGGATAAGTATTAGAGACAAGTCTTAATAAGCAAGGCTTGAGCCGATTCTGAGCCATATACATAATAAG
>JAQIVE010004551.1:0-14361 GCA_034698285.1 Sminthurinus bimaculatus | reverse complement strand
GCTACGGAAATGCTCTACAAAAAAATTACATGTTACAATGCATCGTTTGTTCGTTTGTACAGATTATCAAACTCTGCTTTTATCATTTTCCGTATTCTAAAAGTTTGGTTTGCGTATTTACCTGAAGTTTCAGGCCAGTCGGCAAATTGAAATTGGCGAATTGTGCGTGATTGACCATCTCGAGCATCCGTGATTTTGAACTCACGAAGGGTATACTGAGTTAAATTGTACTCGGCAATAGGATCGACGACGAAGCACTGGTATCGCTGTGACCTATCATTTGGCCAGTAGTGACAGCACTTATCCTACAAAAAACAGAAGCATTATTTATACAACTCTGATTCTTGGAAAACGTTTTCAAGCATTAAATTCAACTATGTCTTCATAGGTATATGTACTATCGTACCTTTCCCATTTCTCGTAATTTTGTAAGCATCACTACGATTGTTGAATTGTGCTCCCACAGCATGCCTGCAAAAATAAACAAGTTTGTTTTATAATTTTGAAGTTCCAGGTATGATAATGTTCTGTAATCAATTATAATCATGACCTATCAGCTCGTAGAGTACTTACGCCAAAAGTCATCAACGGTTTCAGGCAGCGGTCCTTGAGTCGCTATATATGATGAACATCTGTCCGTCCAACACCATGCAAAGATTTCATAAAAAAACGAAAAAAACACGCAAATATAATGATCGGAAAATATTTTTCTCCCTTCACACAGTATAAAAAATAAAAACCAGTATCAAGTGATAATGGTGAAATAGGTGACAAATAATATTTGAGTTCTTACCTGAAATTCTCTTTGTACCCATCAATGAAAGAGGCATTAATGTAATCTGAACCCTCCACGCCTGAACAAACACAAAGAAAAGTTGATTTCATTAGTTTATTTATGGCCTCGCAATATGCATGAGTAGAACAAACGAATGAATTATTCAAAGAAATTCAATATCAATGGTAGTACCTCTTATTGGCTGTAAACACACTCTTGTTGACTCGAATGGTAATATATTCACAAGTCTATTTTTCTTTTGATTAACTGGTAAATTTGCACTGAGGAAACGATTCGGATCAATTTTCATATTAGCTAATTTCTGTAAAGTAAAAAAACCAGACTGATATTAGTAAAATTCCTATATAATGCACTTCATATTATGTCTATATGCATATGTATTTAATAGCGCATAAAAAAACCTTGTAGAAAAAAGGAATATTCCAGATACAATTAAGAAAGTAGGCCGTTTTATACCTTAAATTCAATTTCTAGGCCGCTGTAGGTTTCTCCAGGGTGTTGCGCCGTCAACATTTCTAAATGCTATTACAGGAAAAAAATTTAGTATTAAATAAGTAAAATCGACCTCTTTGTTCAAGGAACGAAATAAATGAGAAGTATAATAAGACTCCTCTGCACTTTACTTCCTCTTTTTTAATTCCATGTGATTCTTTAATTACCTCAGACAGTTTATCAGCTGGAATTTCTGTATTGCCACAGATTACTGCCTCTAGGATTGCATCGTGTATGAAAATGTATTGATCTTCAGTTTGCACCTAAAAAATCGAATCGAATCAAATCAAATCAATGATTAATCAAAAAAGTTCAAAACCTCGGTATAATTTAAACAATTCAAGTTGACATTAACTGGTGAAAGCAAAAATAATTACAAAACTAAAACTAATTACAGCAAAGTTTTTCTTTTCTCGCTGAAATACATCAATGAAGTCATATCGTATATCGTACGTACCATATAATTTCTTTGAGCTCGAAGACACGTGACATGTCCATAAATGTCCACACAAGAGTCACATTGCATTCTCTCCAACATGGAATCTATAACGACAAAACATCCCGTTCGGCCTACACCCGCCGAACAATGCACTATCATGGGTCCACAATCGGGGGGATTCAGGGATTTGACCCTCCGCAAAAACATGAGGAATGGAGCTGGGTGGTCTGGCACGCCTGCAATAGTTATAATAAAATGATTATTAAATGTATTCGTACTTCTAGTTGAAATTTCAAGCCACGTAAACAAAATAATATAACTCGATGCCTAATTTTTATATACATTGTAAGGGAAATAACAGAGTTTAGATAGAAGAGAGGTGTTTTAACAACAAAATTTGTACCATGATCAGGCCAAGCGGTGAATTGGAGCTGTTTGATCTCTCTCGTTTGTTGCATTCCTGGAGCTGTGCGCCGCACAAGGAAACTTCGTATACAATAAGTTGACAGTTCTTGAACTTCCCTTAAAGTGACTGTGATGTCTCCATATGTTTCAGATCCTCTTGATGGCCAATACTACAAATTTAAATTTAAAATAATTTATTTCCTTCATAAATCAATAACCAGTGAGCTAAAACACATACAAAATACATTACAATTTACAATACAACAGATTTACAAAAAACTCCATGTGCTCACCTGATCACATTTTACACGGGTTCGTTCCTCTAGCCTGGTCATCATGACAATTGTGGCCGTGTTAACCTCCCAACACATGCGCCAAAAGTCACTACAAGAATCGAAGGAGTAATTGGAATGAAAAGGTATCACATTAGAATAATAAGGATATTCATAATTCATTAGAATTAGTAATGACAAAAGTTCCTCATTAATGTTTACAATAAATTAAATATCTTACTTGAACGTTTCTGGAAGTGGACCCTGATGATCACAAAGAAAAAGTAGTGTAAAATAAAAAAATAACGTAATATGTTAAGTGAAATTTTAACCCCTTTATACATAGAATGAAAAACTGAAAACCTACATATTGTTGTTTTAATATCAAGTAAATTTTACCTGGGTTGCGATGTACGCATTCTGCTTCCTATACCCATCACAATAATTTGCATTGATATAGTCAGAGCCAGGAATATTGTCAATAGGCTGGAGAACAACTCGACTGTGATCATACGCCACGACGTTTGCATACCGATTCTTTGGCTTATTCACCTCCAAATTGGACCTGTAAAAGTAAAACATCATAGTTCATATTATAGTTTTCAGTTATCAGTATTAACTTGTATATCACAAAAGAATAGCAAAAAAAAATACTAAATTGGTAACAAAAAGACTAACCGATCCCACGTAAATTGTTGTCCAGGGTCGATGGACTCATACTCCTGAGAGAACAAGTGATTGTCGTTGGCCTTAAGCCGGTCAATGTGGGCGGAGAGGTCGGCGATGGGGATGGGGGGATGTTGGAGCATTGCAGGACTCTTGAAGTTAAGTCGCCGCATTTCGACTGGATCGCTCGGGCCATCAACGCAGCTCAAGCCGTCTGACCCGATTGTGTGGATTCCAAGATTTGACGTAATATATCCAGTAGGCAAATCCTGCCTCTCCGTTGCCATCAGAGGTTTCATAACGCCCTGGTCTAGGTGCTTGTGGGATATTCGCCGTCTAAATCCAACCAAAACCAATATCAAATTCAAATTCTTATAAATAATATCCCGATGCATACATCCACCATTCATATTATACAATACATACATGTTTGCATGTGTAGTCTTCTATAGTTCTGACTGAACATATATACATCATACATATATGAGCTAGCCCTATTTAATATTATTGTTATGTACTTTGCCTATACCTACATACATGCATAGATATGAACACACATACATTAAAAGTTAAATAGTAGGGTGAAGAATTCCTCCATTATTATTATCATCATACACTCACTTTCCTGGCATATGCTCTATTCCTACTCTCTATGCATATAATAATAACTACACATGCAATATACAATAAGCAAAAGGGAAACGCAAGGTCTCCACTTTTTTTTATTGTACAACTGCCTCTAATAATAATAATAATAATGGCGGTGGTGAAGGCACAAAGAATTTCCCCATTTTTATACTTTCCATTTTCCATTATTTTGGCAGAACTTAATATACATACATATATTTACATATATACAACAAAAAACCAGCTCCAAAGTAAGCATTTGTACATAAATCCTGTAGACTATAAAATATAAAATTGGAAGGAGGACTTTTCCTATGCATAATAAATTCTTCTATATGTGTATAGAGTAATAGAGTATGCACAAACGCTCGCTTTCTCTTTCCCTTCTCCACCAGGAGAAATTCACGACAGTAAATACACATGTACATTGGCAAGCGCTCGGCAAACTTGTGGCTTGATGCTTGACACGTAACACGTAACATTCATATATGTATACTGGAATTAATTATATAGGAAGAGAAAAATGGGCTAAATATAAATATTTCCTACATTGTAAAAAATAAAATAAATAATATAATATAATTTTGTATAATATAAATACTATACAAAAAATTTTAACTTTAATAAGAATGCAAATAAAAGGTCTAAAAAGTTTGCGACAACTAAATATCGGACAGTTAAAACAGGTACCTAATACATACTTACAGAACGGAAGTTTCTGATGCAGACTCAACAAAACTAAAACTAATAAAACAAAAACTGGGTACAACTAAATAGGTAAAAAGTAAAAAGTGAAAGTCGAGCGCGGCATTCACTCATTCAGTATTCCCCTGTTCTATGTACATACATACGATATTTAACGTAAGACATGCTTCTGCATACATGATACGTGTATTACAATATTTGATATCATAATATATTATGCATTATGTACATACTACATACATACACGCACTTTATGTAAGTACTGGCTGATACTGACTGCTGATGTTATCCACTACTGCATAGTTTTGCATGGCAAATAAGCTATCGATTTTCAATTTCACCTCAACCACCACCATCAGAAAGATGGATAAGAAAGAAAGTGGTGTATTGTACAATATACATACACATTACACATACATACATGTGTAGATCTAGATAGACTCACACACGAAATTTCATGTACCTAGATATTAAATGCACATACACGTCCATGCTAGCCTAATAGAACCTAGTTCATTCTTCATTCCAGCCCAGTCCACGCTTCCACTTTTCTTTCTAACTACCTAAATGTGCGCTGTACACTGTACACTGTACTACACACATACTATAATATACACTCAAAATCTAAGAGAAAACTACAAAGAGCAAAGTGCTGCTAGCACTTTTCTTACTATGTACTTACATTTGGAGTGTGCTGTGAGTTGTGCCGCCGAGAAAATCATAATCATTATACATAATACATAAGCAATAAGCACATGCTCTTGATTCTCGAGCTCTTAAGAAATATATTATACATATCGCAGTCGGACTCGAAACACATTACACTCGACTAATTGTCAAGTACATACAGCGATATATTGTAAATCCATGTATGCATAGAAGTGTAAGGAAAAATGAGAAGACAAAGGAAAACTATAAGAAATTATGCATGTACATGTTCATGTACACAGTGTGTAGTGTGTACTACACACCACTTTCCTCACACATGAACCTAACAAGATACTTATGTAAAACTGTATGTCTATGCGTGTAGTCAACAAGAAACGGAAAATCAAAGAGAAACCCGAAAATACATCTATCTAATGCACATATTATACTATGAATTCATGGTGTAATTTCTGGGTTTTGTTTTTTCTACGAAATGAAAGACTACGACGAAAAATGTTTTACAGTTTACGTATAAAGAGAACAGGAGAAATTAATATAATAATAGAATATGGCCTGTTTGAAACTGTCCAGAAATTCAGAGCCTGATCATGATATGATTACCATTCCCGATTACATAGCATATGACCCTACTGATTTGTATAAAATATTTATGCATTTTTGATGCTAGCAAGGTAAAGACCCTAATTTTTTACATTAGAATTTTAATTTTCCATGTAATAAGATGTCCCTATTCTATACAATTGGAAGAACGCCGAAATCGACAGATAATGCAGCACGGAAATAAAATTCCTTACTTAACATGGAGACAAAGATAATTGTATTTTACCTTTTAAATAGCAAGAAGCACATGAGAAGACAGCACGCGGCGAGAATAACTGGAAATACAAAACATAAGTACGCATGTTGAAAATGATTGAAACTTTTACGCCAACAACTTACTTAAAACTAAAATTCGAAATGGATTCAGCCCTATACACTGACCTGCAATTACAGGAGCAACAACCCAGAGCATTCCATGATCATGCATCGTGGCGTTGACGGTTGGGCCATGAGTCGTCTGCCGGGGATCTGACGGTGGTCTACTCGGAGGTTCACATGATTGGGCCTCGGGCATGTGTAAGCTGATTGAATCCGAAAATGGACTTGAGGTGTACAAATGCTGTTGAAAACATAAACAATCGACCATTAATATTACATAGTAACAATACAATATTTCTCACATTCCACATCCAATGAGATTTCATAACTACACTTTAAAATATGCACAAATTTATGGGTAACTAACCTTTTGTGGAGTATCCACGATAGCCCTTAAAAATATTCTGTAGCGGCGATCCTTTTCCAAGGGTTTATTAACTGTTTTAAAAAATGAGGTGACATTATTATAACAAAATGGCTATGATCACTTCAACAGAGACTGTCATTGGAAATTCAAAGAGATCTTAAACGAATCTTTTCAATTTCCTTACCATAGCTATGATAAGTTTCGCCGTCTCCAAGTTGAAACTGACGAGGAATGGCACGGGGAAGGAATCGGGCGGCAATATACGGCTGCAACTGGACCATGGAAGACTCTTCATCGTCAAACTCATTCTCATTTACATAGGTGCCCACTATTGTAACCTTTGTCACGCCATTCACAGACTATAAGATATGAGAACAATGGAAAAAAGAAAAAACAATTATTATTTGTGGTTGTAAATAGATTCCACACTTCAAAAGGTCAAAAACGAACCACGGTACATTTTAGTTGTTAGAAATTGTATAATATCATAGTAACATGAAAAATGAACTCACATTATCAGTAAGGAATTGGTCAGGTATTTTATTTGCCATCCTTTTCGACTCGGGGACGACGATTAGGTAGTAATGAGAGACTGGACCGTACTCTTCACTGGCTTGTGGAAGAAACAGACTGATTTTACCCCCCTGATAACAGGCATCGGGTTTTACCATGGGTTGAGGTGCAGCGAATTCCGTCGTCTATAATTCATATGAGTATAAGAAAAAACACTTTTGAAACCCGCAGAAATATAAGATATGCCACAACTTTGTTGTTCAAATTTTTCAAAAAAACATAATTGTTCATGTTCCATAACTCACCACAGTGATTTTTGCGGGCGGCCTGTAACTTCCATCACTAGGAACTGCGGTCAAGTTGACATTATATGTGGTAAATGGGGATAATTCTGAAACTACCAGGCTCTCTTTGTCCGCACTAACTTTAATCTCCTTAGGCTACAAAAATTACCATAATTCTTTTAGTAAATATACCATAATGTATTTATAAAACTTCAAATTATGATATTATACAAGTAATTTTTGGTATATTTATTTTATACTGTTAGCGTAATATATGTATACGCATACTTTAAAATATTGGCTTTGAGTCATCCCGTCCGAGTCCACAAACTCCTTGAATGCATCGTAGCTAATCTGTAGAAACACAATAATTAAATACAGATGTTAGTATTGGTCAATCTGAACCGCATTAAAAATAAACTAGTTTGTTTTGTATTTTTTAACACATATCACATATCACAATAACTAAAATTAAGGGCAACTCTTTTAATTTGCATTCACCTTGTATTCCAATGGATTCTATGTAAATAGAAAAAATATTGCCATACATTAAAGATTAAAGTCAATTCCAGTAAAATATATCCATTTTTTTATTAAGTATATGCACTAATTTTATGTAGGACATAGCATAGGCAGACAAAAAATCCAACTGACTTACCAATCTAACGGGACGTGCCCATTTCAATGTCATACTGTGAGTACTCAGGTCGACGGCAGTCAGCTGAATAGGAACTTCCTCTGGTTTAACTTTCACCGTCACAATTGAAGAAAGTTTTCCTAATCCCTGCTTACTTTTTGCACAGACAGCTATCGAGTAGAATGTATTCTTCTCCACATTTACCTACAAAAATTGACAATTGTAAAATTAAAATATTCAGTAAGAACAAGAAATCATGAAAGTCGCGTAGAAAAAATCTTAAGGCTTATCTTGTCACAAACCAAGTCAGCACTCGTCGTCACAGGCACGTTGATAGTTTGCCAAGTGTCCAAGTCCTCACTGGGAACCGTAGTGTAAAATATTTGGTAGCCAATGATTCGGTTTCGAGCTAGAAGTAGCAAAGTCAATGATGCATCAAGTAAATAAAATGTTTTCACTTTCCCTTACCAGCATGTTATTCCACGAGAAAAATTAACATTATTTTATTCACTCATTAGGGATAGAATAGCTTTCAACCTACCTGCCACTCCATCGTACCACACTTCAATCGAAGAATCTAAAATACAAGAAATTGTTATCAATGTCATAAAAATAGAGCTTTAAATTATCTTTGCACCAGGTAAGACGTGGCAATATAAAGCAGTTTTCATCTTCAGTGTTTTCTTGCTAAAATACTGACGAAAATAAAAAATTAAAGTAAAAAAGCACACTACCGGAAGTAGCCATGGCCTGGACATTCGTTGGAGCCCGGAGCATTTCCCTTTCCGTCTTGATAAAATGCCGTTCACTGAACGGGCCACGACCTTGACTTGTGGCTGCTGAAATTTGTACCCAATATTCTTGATTCTCCTCCAAATCGTTAAATACCGCCTAAAAGTTAAAGAAAAAATATGAAAATTTAAAATTTAGTCCCACAAAAAATTACATTTGGTAATAATATTCAAATAAAATGAACATGTTGTACTAAAAGCCAAAAAAGCATACATATTATAGTTTGAAATTTTATAAAAGTTATAAGTATGAGCAAGGTAAATTACTTTGGTAGACGTCACATTTCTCTCAATAATGTCTTTATCAGCACTTTTTCTCTGGAACATGACATGATACCGTAGTATTTGTCCGTTTCGTTCCTCAGGTACTGGGGGTTGCCAGGTCACAGCCACATAGTCAGCCGCTTGAAATCTCGAAGATATGTTGATCGGAGCTCCCGTCGGCGATCCTTCTGGAGTTGTATATAATTTCACAACCTCTTGACCATATCCAATGTGATTACTAGCAGCTGTTATATAGAAGAGCAGTCAAAATCACACGGTAATCAGATTCTTTCAATGTAGCAATGTTATCCTTTCTTCGTAAAGCAATGATAAGTTCTTTACATTTTACAAAAACTTTTGATCATGATCTATTATATATTATTAACTTACATATTCTGAACTCGTACTCAACTCCTCGCTCTGAAAAAAGAAAGATGTAATCATAGAAAAACGAACTTTATGTTTTAAAATTGTAAAAATTGTACTTTGTCATTTTTTACAATAATTATTATTAATTATTTTTTTTCAAGCATACCGAGTTTCTGTAGTCTGTGCTTCCGTATTTCCACTCCTTCAAAAATAATTTCCTCGGGCGGTGAATTCTTTGTACCATATTTCAAACGATAGCTTTTCAAGTCGCCAAACGTTTGGGTGGGCTTTGTCCACTCCAAATCGACGGTGACGCTCGAATTTGTTTCAAATACTCTGCAAACAATAAAATTTCCAGTAAAATTTCAAACCTCATAAATATTATTTTCAAAACACACGATAAGGTCTAAACTTCTCTGACAGTTGTATGTTTTCGTTGTTTTGTAAAAATTTTAAAATTGTAGACAATCAAAACTCACCTTAAAATAAGATCAGGACGTGAAGGTACGCCGCCAGGCGTTTTCAAAATAACTTTCTTCGATCTCAAACCATCACCTTTCCTCGTCAGGGCTGCAACTTGGACAGCATCTACAAAAGACAAATGAAATTTATTACGATATCCAATCCATCAGTTTACAAATTACAAACTAAACTTTAATTTACTTACACTTTGTATCCGGTTGCAGCTCTGTAGCATTGAAACTCCGAGCATTTCCGTCAAGAATATCGTGTCGAATTGGAAGATTGAGCAACTAAAGTTGAACAAAGCAAAGTTTTTCGTTATATGCATTAACATTTCATCGCAGGCTTCATAAAACCAAAAATAATTATATGCAATGAAATTTTAGTAAAAAGTAAAAGGATTCAAATAATTGACGACTCACATTATCACCGTCTTCTGAAAGTTCCTGGACATGAATTTGATAGCCACGTATAACGCCATGCTTTTCACTGTTAAGTATTTAAGCAAGCATACAATAAATAAATAACCAATCATACTTCATACACTATTACGGATATTGAGAGAGGTCTGACTATGTATGTATTTATGCTTAAATGGGTGAAATTAATTTAATTACTTATTTACAAAAACAACTATTTTACACGGTTAACGATTTACAGTAATTTTTGGTATTTCGTATGTATGGTGAATGTTGAACAACTGGCTTACTTCTGATTGGGCGGCTGCCACGTCACTGATATTGTCGTCGAATTGAGGGCGGACACACTGACATTTTGAGGTTCTCCGGGTACTAAAAAGGGTTTGAAAGGAGGGAGAGGAGGAGAAAAAATAGAAGACAAGAATTAGTTCTCATTCTGAACAATTTCATCGAATAATAAAATCAGTAAAAAATATTACACGTATATAATAATAATTAGTAACTATCATATCAACAAGCAAAGTAATATATGAGAGACAGAGTCCACAGCTTATACACTAAAGTTTTATGATAAAAATCAAACTATGAACTAGTTTATCGTAACATAATTACTTATAGAACAGAAGTATGCTGATTATTATGAACCTTAAAATGAATATCAATTAATAAAGGCTCAAAGTTCACAAAATTTTACACGCACAATACAACACAGACAGACACAAAAAGACTAAAAATAATACTTAAATTATAATTAGATTTTAATACTATGGAAGACGTTAATATTAGTCAAAATTTAAAATATTTTCAGTATTTTAGATAAATACTTTATTATTCCTAATTCCTACACATACTATTTTGTACTACGAGTATAATATTCTTAGAACTAGAACTATAGTAAGTATGCAGAAAAAATCCTAATGCTCATAATTCGTTTGCTGATTCTTGTAGTACTTGATTCGTAAACATAAGAATTTACAAACCATTATATTTAACGGTAATTTTACACATGTGGGTATTATTTATCATCGTTTACTATTATTTTACAAAAATCTAAGAGATTTCCATGCTTTTTATGAGTAAAAGATAGTAGTACAGACGAATAGTTAGTTAGGAAAATCAAAACTGAAAATACAAACAATGTTATTATGCAGTTGGCAATTTAAATAAAGAAAAAGCAAAGCCAGCGAAAGATTTTTCCCCGCAGTTGATTTTTTAGTCATTTAGCTATTCGTACTAAGTTGAACGTGAGCTGAAGCTCTGGAGTAAAAAAGATTGGACTATTAGGGAAACATTTAAGTATAAAATGAATTTACATTCTATTCAATTTACGGTCCTTTACTCCAGAATTTCATGTTTCTCACGTCAGCTGTGTACTAAGATTTAAACTATAACGATGATTGCTATAAAAATATCTATTTTTAAGTCTAAAATGCCCCAAAAACCGAAACCAAAACTAACAACTATTAGAATATTATTTTAATATTATCAAGTTAATAATACATATCATATTTACATCATACTGTAGTTATATGCACGTTTCAAAGTGAAAGAGCCCATTTAAGACTTCCTCATAATCACAATATGATGACTATTATCTATTATTATTTAGAAAATATTATACGCATGAACATTTTGATTGTGATGAACATGTCCATATTTGTCTCACAAAACAACAGTTGATTTCAAGGCACTGCACTATATAAATTAATGAGCCTAAAACATCTTGGCATTCAATGTATATATGGGAGAGTTGTCACCATTGTAATGAAACTCGACCCGTATGACCTCGCCCTGTCAATTTTGCGAAAGTATGACGAGTCGTCAACCTCAGCTGAGTGACGATATTATTACTCATTACTCTTCATTCAGACAGCAGAGAGATAGAAAAATACTAAAATACATATTATGATGTTTATAAAATGAGAGCAGAATATATTATAGACGACAGTATACATGACAAAACTACCGATCACTTTGTAATAATTAGAGTTAAAAATTAACTAACTACTTATCATATCATTATTTTATATAGTGACAAGACAAGTCATATCGTTGTCTTTGTCTTTCCGGAATTCCTCATGAAAGCTTTCATTTAGTAAGATAATGAACCCGTTAATATTTATAGATATACGTATACGTATAAATAGTACAAAGTTTAACGAGAACGATTAGAGAGAGAGAGAGAGACTATGAAAAACTAACATAATATTCAGTACATTACGATACTGGAAGTCACTTACTGTGTACTACGTTGATTTATATAGTGGTTGATATTCAATTCAGATAGAGAGTGAGTGAGAGGGTAGAATTTTTACAGTTTTTTTTCAGTAGTTTTTTTATAGAAAGAGTTTTTGTATTTTTTTTGGATTTTGATTTCAATTTGCACGAGTATTTTTTATAATAGATTTTTTTTTTGGCCACGAGATACGAGAGACGAAGAACGAGAAGGGATCGATTTGACAATAGAGCGTGAGCGTACGAAGGAAGGAACGTCACCCAATTTCAGAGTCAGAGATTGATTGATTGATTCATTTGAAAGATATAGACACAAAAACAGAAAATTTTGGATTACATTCAAGTTTCAAGATTCAACTAAGAGTATAAACATTACTTTCCTTCGTTGATTTTTTTTAAAATAATCATTTTTCACATTCAAAACTCGAAATTCAATAATAATAATCATAATAATAACCAATAAAACTCAGTAATATAGGATAGAAATCAGAAATTGAAATAATATGAGATAAAAATATCAGAGTAATATACGCAAGATTGAGAATAATAAACACAAATAAGGGAGAGAAAAGATGATGTGCAACATATATATTTTTATATAATTTTGTATCGTTCAAAAGTGAAATGTTTTTTTAGTCAAAGTATATGGGAGACTGGCAGTCAAAATAAACTGAACTATCATAAAATTCTTAACTATGAACCAACGAAATAAACAAACACAATCGAAATAATAATCAAATTGAAATCAAAATTGTAGTAACCAACAAAAACTTACTAATTTCTCAATAATAAAACTTTCATGGAAATCATACGAATAATATTTAAGAACAGACGATAAAAAACCATAAGACAAGATCACAATAATATAATAATATATTCACTACGATTGAGGCAAATATTAAGTAAGTAGTATAATATTTAGTAGAGTGAAATTTATTTGTGGTGAAGATGAGTGACAAGTTTTTTTGAAATTTCTTGGTCAAAATACTGACTGAACTGTTGGGAGAAAGTTTTATCATCATCATTATTATTATACTTAATTAGTATTTCATTTATCAGTCAATGGTTGACACTTTGAAATTTCAAAGCAAAATAGTTAAATACTTTAATATTATATAGCGAAAACTGACGCTGATTTTGTGGTGGTGGTGAATTTTGGTGAAAAGTCGTGAAAATGAGGTGGGTGAAAGAGAATTTGAGAGCGAGACAAAAGTGGGTGAAAGTGAGAGAGAGTGAGGTGAACTCGGAATTTTTTTTGCTTGTAATTACAATACGGTATTTTATACACAGGTTGTTTTTTTTGGCTGGTGGTGAAAGTGCAAAACTAAGAGTAAGTAAGTAGATACGTGAGAAAACGTGAGACACTCAACAAGAAAGTGAAGTGCAAGATAGCTGATATAGTGAACATGTTATTTTGGCTTTGATGGCCATATTATTGTTATGATATCGTTCTAATAATATTTTAATGATAATATGGTGCTGTGCTGTTGCTGTGCTTTTGAGGCTGATCTAGATATAACTGTGCAAGACAAGAATGCAGTGCAAAAGTGCTGTAGTGTTGCTTTTCTAACATTTTTTATACTCTCTAACGTGACTTATCAGTATTAACTATAGTGCTGACTACATAAGTATTTGGCGTGAAAATGTTAGGTGCTAACATTGGATATGAATATTCTATGGACTGTATTATAATATTACAACATGTTACGGACCAACTGTTATTGTTTTTCGTTTTTTGCACAACTAAAAACATTTACATGTGAAACATTGTATAAAATATTAATATTATAAGTAAGTATATATATTATAAAGACAATTGACAAGCAATTGTGTGTGCAGAAAAGCAGTATATAGCGGGTGTGCGGGAATATAATATATATATAGAACTCTATCGAGAATAGTAATTAAACGTGTATTAGTAAAGTACGCTGTTAATATACAATGTAGTATAAATATAATGTAAGTAATAGTATAATGAAAGGAATAAATAAGAAATGCTATATGTACATATATTCATACTCATTATTAGTA
>JAQIVE010004550.1:0-14362 GCA_034698285.1 Sminthurinus bimaculatus | reverse complement strand
TAGCCACCAAGCCAAATTTCTATAGATCCACTTTTTACGCAAACTTTTGAAAATGTCGGTACAAATTACTACCTGTTTTTTCACGATAATTTTACTCTTTCACGCAACGCAAAACTTTTAATGGGCAACGCTGCTTTTAGAGCTCTTCGAATTCGACCTATGATGCTTGGAAATACTCCCATACACTCATTCCTCGTATTAGTACGTTACCGCTAATTATCAGCTTTTTGGAATTAAAAGTACTTTTGGAAGCGATCAAAAACTCAAAATGAGTACCAATGAAAGTTGTTCAATAATATCGATAGCAAATGTACACTGTTCATACATATTGGTGACATTTTGTAAAAAATGTTAATACACATTCTCCACTTCGTTTCAAAGGAATTTTAAGCAAATCTTTAAAACTTGAAGACAGACGAGTTACCTTTAAATCAAGTTAACAAAGTGCTTCGAAAACGGGATTTAAAGTTTCCGTTTATTTGATAAATTTTAAATTTACTTCTTTAGTTTATTTCTTTGTCAAAAAACTTCAACTGCTATTCAACATTCAAGAGCAAAAAATACACGTAGAATTCAATTTAACACAGGAAAAGTTTGAATAAATGCAAACGATCATCAATCTTAAGGGCTTTTGAGATTTTATGTTGCTCAACATTTACCTATTCTAAATCTGTTATATGCCTATACCAATTCCTGTATCGATTTACCGTGAACAAAAAATTCAAAATGGATGCAAGTTCATAACATTCTCCCAAAGTGTTAGAATTAGACTAAACACGGAATAGAATTTTCTTTTCCATGAGTATGTATTTATACCTATACAAATAAAAGTCACAAGTACCAATTAAGCATTGAAGTGATTCTTGCTTCTTGTCCTATTATTGTAAAGTTTTTGTTTACTTAAAACTCATAGGCTGGAAACAGTAATGTGCGGAATCGAGAGGAGAGAGAGAGAGAGAACGAACTGGAGAATATAAACGAAAATAGACACACTTGAACATGATGGAAAATAAACATAAACCTTTTTAAGCCTTCTGCCCAGCGAGCATTAAAGAACGTCCATCGTTGAAAATACAACGGGTTGAAGTGCGTTGCAGACTTTTTGCACACGAACCTCGTGTTTTTAAATTCCAGCTCAGGAACCTTTTAATTCTCAAATAATAATAGTAATATAATGTTATGAAAATAAGTTTTTATCCATGTTCGATTCATTTCAAATCCTTTCGGGGAAAAGTAACTTGCCAAGTAAGTATTTTTGCTAAATAAACTTGAAATATGTTCAATTTCCCTGCTCAAATACAATGTGGACAACAATGTGAAACGAGGTTTCAGGGAATATTTCAGCGTTTGTTTATTTTTAAAGTTTTCAAGGGCCCTGCCTTTAAGTGGCAGTCCAAAGCGATAACATGCGACTAAAATGCGGAGTGAAGTGATATGAAAAGATTTAATCTAGTTTTCAGAGTGTGTGAAATGTGTTTTCTGATTGTCTACATACAAATAAAATGCAAAATAAAACGTACACACATAACAGATCAGAACTTGAAGAAGAAGAAGAAGAAAGATAAAGTAAAGAATCATGGCATGGTAATATGAAAAAGAACTGGAAAATGCAGTGTTTCTAGCCAGTTAAGTGAAAATAAAGAAAGTTTTGTATGCGACATCACGTTCATCACTCTCGCCTTTCTTATTCTGCAATATCTTGAGCTTGAGGAAAATTCACACGGGGGAAAGTCGTCGAGCTTATCCCTATCTCCCATCTTGGTCTCTTGCCCCTGAAATTTCTCAAGACTTTTATTCCAGCTTTTTAAACTCTTTTCTCCGTAAACCAAGCTTCGCATACCCTGAAAAACAAACCCCAGCGCCTTACCTTACTGTTTTCTTTGTAAAAAGTTGACGCTCATCAAGTTCTTTATAGATTTTTCGTGCTCTTATTTCGTTGCTAAGACATTTACCGTATTTTTTCCTCGCTCTTTTCGGAGCTTTCAACTTTTACCGTACTTTTTTGGTAATTCATTATGCTAAAGTAATAAAAAATCTTTTTTGTTGTATAATTTAACTAAAGAAAAACTTGTTTTTTCTTTGTCTCTTGTTTGTATGGTCCTTCTTAAGAGTAGGCTCAATAAAGCAACAATATTATTTATTGTGTAGCTCTTTTCATTTTGTTCTGAAAGCTTCTAATATTCCCAGAAATTTAATTTGCAGCCAGTGCTTCTAGTTGACAAGTTGAAAAGTGTGGAAATGCGAATGAATAAAAGGGTACCAGTTACATGTATACTAATTTACTGTAAGACAAAAGACTGAGGAAGATATGCAAGCAAAATAATAATGACCTACTGTTGAATAAGTAAATAGAAATAGTACAAGTTGATCAAATGCAAGATCCATTCAACTTAATTACTTATCACTATAACACCGTATGAGGTAGTTACATTACCTCGTAACGTGTGCAGCAGGCCTTTGAGCCCCTATTGAAAATGAAAGAGGGAAATTAGTGTGAAAGACACACTAAAACAAGAGCTGTGAAGAACAAAAACGTGTGATCTATTCATAAAATTTAGAGCAACAAAACTGGGGAAAGACACTTTACTTTGCTCAGTATATTTCGAAATAATAAACTAATAACTTATTCGGGGTTTCTCAAAGGCCAAACACAAAGCAGAAAAATATTCCCCGAAAATGTTCACGGTTCAAAATGATTGTATGATGGATAATATGGTCTATATACTTATAGTTTATAACTTGCAATATTTATTTATATGGATGGATACACGCTCCCCAAATACACTTTTTTTATTTTCTTGGATTCGACAAAATTTGGGTAAACGTTAAATCAAAATTACCTCACCTTCTTTTTCATGTTTAGGATAGCTGAAAGCCCGTTTTTATCTTAAATGATGTACCTGTTCTTTATATCCCACGTGTGCATACTATGCATAGATTATCATGTACAATGTACATGAAAAATTTCCTGAAATAGCAAGCTGGCTTGTAATATTTGCCTAGAAAATGTACGTGCATATATGTATGAATGCACGCGTGCACATATTCTTAATAATACACATGTGGGCTTAATATAGGTTGTAGACCCGTAGTCATCGTCAGTTTTTAGCTTTCCAACTTTTAACTTTTCTCATTACCGATCTTCCTTACATATCACAAGGGAAGCGGATGAAAGTTGATGATTTTTATTGATGAATTTTCATTGCCGTCAACTTCTTTTTCCTGTGTAAACCCAACTCGTGGGGAAGTCCTAACATCTTATATGTATAAATGGATTTCTACTACATAAGTTCATACATACCGCGTACGGGTAGGACTTTTCTTCGAATTTTCAAGCAAGTTTGTCTCTGACCAAAAAGTTTCACAATATTTTCAAAACTAAAATATTATCAAGAGAATGGATGACGGTATAATTTTTACCAGAAACGAGTCATCAACATGTATCATGCCCTAAACCCTAAAATAAACTCACGATCTGCTTCAGAATTTAAATAGGCAGTTTTTCCTACTCCTTTCATGATTTTAGTTTATCTGTTTAATTTGATGTTACCAAAGTAAAATTGCATAACGTATGCAGTTAAGATTCATTTAAGAAAATTATTTTTTAATTATCTTTATTTGTAAACCTATACCAAAAGTTTATTCGTAGAAGTATCAAAAAGGTCTTGTTATATATTTTTTATTTTCAGCATCAAAATTAAGAACCTAATGAGACGACGATAAAATTCTATGAAGTCTTCTGAGTATATAGAATGTTGCTACCTACCTACATACATAAGCATTGAGTCGCGCATACTAGCATAGGGCTGCAGAAAGCACCAGACAAGGTATGTATATAGCTAGTGCATGATGGGAAAGAACAGACAAAACGGTGAATCAAAACAAATTCCTCAAGGTTTCATATTACATCATACCCTCCTTCTATGAAAAGAAAGGATAATGAACTATCCTTTTTCCTTTCCCTATTTCCAGGCATTGCAGCCTACTCCGACTTTCAATACCTCGTATCATATTGAAACGTGCCATGTCATGGTTCATGATATAGACAGGTTGCTGCTCTTTTACGTAAGATTTCAGTCAGATTACCTCCTTCAACAACTACTAAATCACACTTCCTTTGACGCTTATACGACACCTCATAACTAGTTATTACACCTCACCAATTACGAGCATCTGTTTCACCTTGGCAACCTTTCGACTTTCGACTAATCAGCTCTTTCTTCAAAACACTCAAGTGCATTAAGAACACATTTCACACCCGATTCTCGAGAAAGGGTGGGTAGGGAGGCCTTGTTCTTGTTCTTAGAAAGAAATACGTATGTATGGTTAAAAGCTCCAGTTAAAGGTTTTACTACATATTACTACTTTCACATGCTACAAGGTACTTTGTTGATCTTGATATTGCACTCGTGATGGCATTGCACTTGATTGAATTGAACTGGAGAAAAGTGAACTCGGGCTTCAACTCGTAACTAATTCCTCATTTAGAGTTTGAATCTTTGGTCGACTGCATGTATGTATGTATGTATATTTGCAATATGCGATTGAACCGAACATGACAGAAAACTTGCCTTAAGCCTCATTTCATTAGGGTTGAATGCTTTCCATCCAAATTAGCTGTGTTTCTATCTTCTTGCTGCCTGAATTGCCCTACTTTAGCATCTTCCTGCCGCCGCCGGAAGTAAGAGTAATGTGAAGCAAATGCAAATGTTATATAGGAAATTGCAATAGGGACGTTGAATCACGGAAAATAATTGCATCCGCTTCTGTGTTGCCAATATACAGGGTGAGAGTTTCCTATTTATACTCGTGGTGAACGTTTAACAAAGAGTAAAAAAGAGATACGAATTATTTTGTGAAAATAATAAAAACGCACCCTGTATGTACTTTCTAAAGTTCAAATCAACATTACAAGGACAAAGGCCACATTAATAAACAGCGTCTCAAAAGTGTGTTGTGTGTAACAACAAAACAAGGTTTTAATCATTCTTCATGCTACTTGTATAGAAAGCCGATTTAGTTTTATTTTGTGTATCTCTTGCTGCTCTGTATATGCATAATGGGTTGGAATTTTATACACCGCCGATAGCCTTATTTTTGCATTTCACCCTATTTTACGCGGCTGAAAAACCGGAGAAATGTGGTTGACCAGGATCCGACATTGGGAAATTGACGAAGCAATTTCGTAATTCCACACAGAATAATATGCGAACTTGTTCAAGGTTGATTCAATCCATATCATTTTGCATGTACATACTACATACTGTACACAAGAACAGTACACACATGGTCAAGATTTTCATATATTTTATTTTCCATTTGGGAAGAACGTGAATAAACGCATGTCAAACACGAACCTCACACTGAAATGAAAGTTGGAATGAGTATCTATACACGTGTGTGTTTTGTGGTTTTCATACACATTACACTTTGGGGAGAAATTCCTCCCATTTTCGTTGACCCGTCAATTCAGCTCTTTCATTATCTGAGTCCGATTCCGACTGTCCAGCGATTCGCGGTCGTCCATGAGTCCCATGAAATATCTGTGTATGCATATATGAATGTATATTGCAATGAAGGAAACCTAGCAGGATGTACTTTCGGTCTTTCTCTTCATTTTATTTTTCACATGTTCGTTGTTCATTTTGCCGTCCCATGTCGGCTAAAAATTTGTAGTTTATCAAAATGGCAGCACTTTTTCACGAGCTACACGAGGGCAGTAGCATTAAATTGAGGCATTTCATCCTGTGGGGATTTTCAATGTATATTATCTCTATTTTTTTACAAAGAAAACTCTCCTCTGTTAATCGGGCTAGACGCTAGACCGTTTTTACCACTTGATAAAAGTCAGCAATTTGCATAATTGACAATGGTGCTTAATTTGCAAAAATTCTTCGGATGGTTTGAGAGTCATCAAAGCCGAAGCTACATAGAGCCAAAAATGATGATAAATTTCATTAACCTTTTAACCACCATTAATTTTTCAATGGACCAAGTCAATGCCATAGTAATCTTATTCACCATATTTATCATGTAACCATAATACACATAGCTGACACGACGTAATCCGATTGCGGCTTTTATCTAATCGCGCCCTACTTTATTTTATTTCCCCATTTCCCGAAAACATTTTCCCCATAAAGTACACATACGTCGTTACAGTAAGCCAACTAAATACATAAATATGTAGATAGTACTTTATCTTGCCCCGTATAAAATTGTCTTAATTAATCTACACACATGCTTTTAGTGCAATTTTTCTCGGGGATTGTGATAAAATTTGGAAGCTAGAAGCGAGACCCTGTAAAGACTGGGGGTATTAGAAAATGAGCCAGAGAAAATGAAAGTACATTTACGTGAAAAATGATGTACCATGAATTAATCTTGTATTACGCATATTAAGTTGTAATTTCCGCCCGTCCACCCTCATCTTCCTTCCGCTAATATCTATTCAGCATCCAATTTATCTACTTTGTAATCTCCGCCTTCCTTTTGCTAAGTCATACATATGTACGTACATAAATTCTCATACATGCATACATACGGAACAAAGTTTCTTCAGCGGATCTTCAGCAAAAAAAACTTTAATTTTCCTAAAGAACAAGGATTGCAAAAACAGTACACAAGATAGAGCATAAATGGGTGAAACGTGAAGCTCATCGTTGGTGAAAACTCGAGGTACAGATGAGGATGATAAAGAAATGATAAAGCACTGAGAGGGAAAGATGCAGATGGAGAATGTGTAGATGCACAATAAAGTGCTGAGATGGTGATTTTCCCCATATGGTTTCCTCACATATAATATACACACGTGAACAACTACGTGTGTAATACGCATATGTACTCTTCGTGATTCATCCGACATCTTTTCTCTCTTGTTTAGTAATATTACGAAATGTAGTGAGTGACTATCTATGTATAACCTCAAGTCCTAGAACAAAATACAAACTGCCGACAAAGTTTTTAGCCTGGATGATGTTGAGGTTGATGATGGTGTACATTAAATTAGACGAGACATGGAAAACCTCATGTTCAGCACTCACCTTTATTTCCTTCAGATTTTTCTCTTCCTCTCCCTTCTATTTTTCCAGCCTGTAGATCCAACTCCAACTTTTCCACCGTAATAACAACAGACAATGTACAAAGTGCTGTTTTCTCTAGCCTTCCCTTTTTAACATAAGTCAACTCAACGTATACTCTCATACTCATACGCACAATATGCATATAATATTAAGCACCCGTGTCTCATACTTTCACCCATAGACACAGATGTATCGAAGAAATTTTGCCTCGGTCCTTAAAACATGGACGTTTTATCAACTCACTCAGTCAGTAAACTCAGTTCGACAACCTCCTGTTAGTCATCGTAATAATGTACAACGTTAATATGGAACTTAATGCAGATCGTGGACTTATCCGGGAATAACTCATTCCGGGAAGTCTTTTAGCAATTTTTGAAAATGTTTTTTTAAACATACAAAAAATACGCTTGGATGTTGCATGAAGTATTTTAAAGTAAGAGTTTTCTTTGATCTCTTAAAAGGAGGTAAAATTTTAGAATCTTAGATTATACCTTAAATTTTTTTGGATTGAATGAAACATTCAATAAATGTTGGAGAAACAAGTCACCGCTTTTGCAAAGTTACTTGCTTTTTTGAATTTTTTTGAATATTTATAAGAACCCAGGGCGCTTGAGAGAAGGACATTCTCAATAAACATTTTTTACACCATTTTCATTATGCAATAAATCAAAATTTTAGTCTCAAATCATGTAATAAACGAATAGTTTTAGTGAAAAAAATTCTTAGACATATTTCTTAGGAATTCCTCCTTAGGGAACGGCCTAGGAATAAGGATATTATGCCAAATAGTATTAGTTTGAAAAATAAGAAAAATAAGGACAAAATATAAAAAGAGGTAAAGAGAGACAAATTTGTTTCCTCTAAAACTTTGTACCGTATCAATTTCGGAATGGGAAAAGTTGACGGAGAAAGTTGACGAAAACTGAGCCAATCCCGATTATGCGACAAAAAGGTGAGGGTAAAGAAAGATATACAATATACATACATGGAGGAAGGCAGAATGAGTTATGAGTTAAAACTGGACGTTGATGCGGAGCTGGGACTAGAGCTGGATGAAAAAATTGTCGGTGAACGTGAAACTCTTTAGAACTGGAGACAAACTGTATACACAGGGAAGTAGCGACTAAATCTGGAGTAAAACCAGAAGAGGAGGAGAAAACGATACTTTGGCATCCATATTATTTTTTTATTATTACACAGACATGTGTATGTATATTTATATAGTCGATGAATAAAAAGGCTTTCCACTCACACACTCACTGTCTAACTCTTTCTCGGGATTATTAACGTAGACGGCTCTTGGAAGGTATATAGCTATGGAGAAAGCAGCAACGTCGACAACGACATCAAGTTTAGACATTAAGGTGGAAAATCTGAGGGGAAAACAGTCAATGTTGACTGAAGAGGCTCTCCGTGACAAGGAATAATGAAGTTACACTTGAGAAAGTCAGGAAAGCTTTTGCCTTCTTCTTTTCTTTTGGTTCTTTCGTCATCTTCCTTTTTGGAATCACTCACTCACTCACTCGCTCAATTCACTCTCAGGAAATTGGTAGCTTGTCTATCCTCGGTCTGGGCTTAGGTTTCTTTTACGTTCAGGCTTGAGTTTCTTAAACTCAGACTTCAATTTCAATCTTAATTTCAAAATTATACTATAAAACAATCCTCTATATACGTATCCTGTATATTACATACAGGATATGCTCCCGGCATTATGTGCCATATTATATTGACTTATGAGAAGTATTGTTATTGGTTCGGCGTTCTTTTATATAAAAACTACACAGTGTACCTATATATTTCTCAATATATTGGTTTAATATTGTAGATATTATATCAGTGCAAACCACAGTGGTAAATGGCAGATTAGAAGAAGAATCTCGTCACGTGTTTCATAGTTCCCATATGCCAACTATGTATGAATAAAGGAGAAAGCAGGGGAAAGGAGAATGAATTGCTCAAAATTTAGTAATGCAATATCGAAAGCTATGAATAAATAATGGGATATGATGGGGAAATTTACCCGAAAATACCATCATAATAATGTATCACCATCCGAAACGTGTGCGGTATTACTTTTAAAAGTATGTATGTCTGATCGCATTCTCTGTTTTCCATATAAAATATTAAATATAGCTTACGTGATATCGGTCGAGAGCGATTGCGGTGATTGAAATGGTGCTCACGAAAATGGAAGTTGCTTGAAGAGACCCGAATAGCTTGCAGAGAAACACAGTGCTCCCAAGGGGCCAGTATTGGGTCAAAATTTCCATCAGGGTCAAAGGCATCGTGATCACGCAAAGAAGGAGGTCGGATACCTGCAACAAGTACAAATAGTCATTATCATACAGCCAATTTTATCATTTTACGATGGTTTCGCATTCATAAAGTAGAAAAACGCAAATAAATATTATGTGCTTTCGCAACAATCAATTGTTTTTAATCAAAATTCTTCCAGTTTAACAATTTTTTAAAGCGATAGCATATGATGCAACATGTTTTAGTGGACAATTAAAACATAAAACGAAAAGTAAATATTATGAAAGATTATAGGAGCTGCTAGAACACATTAATGCATTAATTTCTATGGCCCTTTTTATGCAATATAACTCATTTTTATCATATTCAATAGAGAAAAGGTGAAAAGTGAAAACCAACAACAGCGGATTGAAATTTTTCGGTTTTCTATTACTATGTTGAGAAAATGTATGGATATGTGCCGGTAGGTATAAACTTTTTTCACCACTTTACGCTACAGCCTCGTTGAGAATATGGGTTGAAAATGGTGAGAAATATATGTGCAAAAAACACTGTTATTGGCAGAATGAAGGGAAAAAGATAGAGCAAAAAACAAGATACATATATTTACTCATGCTTCATCTATTTTCTTCATCTCTCTCTCACACACACAGTCACATTTCCACATCAAGAGTCACATCATGATTGATGAACTGTTTCAAAAAATGTGAGTAAGAGCAAGCATATGTACTGGAAAAGAGTAGAAAAAACAGAAACGAGAAAATAGGAAATGTAGTCACGTTCACGTCCTCTCCACACGCTCTCGTCATCATCTGTCTGTGCTTAAAGTATCCTGTACAATATATTTTCTATTTAACAAGTCTTCAGCGAATAAAATAAAAGTATGCATCAAGACAAGACGTCACTCTGAAAGTAAGTAAAATAAATACATATACTTTTTTCCAGCTTCATACCGTCGTTCTTCTTCCTCTCTATGTATTGCACAAACGCTTACATGACACCTATTTCAGTTACGCAAGCATCCTCCCTTTTTCACACATGCAATATATTATACAGCAAAGGAAAGAGTTATTCTCCGTGCTCCGACTTGAACTTTCAACAGCACAGTTCGACTGTCAAACTTGTACTAGTATTTACGTACATTGTACATTGTACATGCACTAGTTCATGTAGAATATTTCTAGAATAACGAGGATAGTGCACAACCTAATATGAATGCAGATCATAACATTGTGACAGTGATCTTGGACTTGGACTTGGGACATGGTTAAAGGTCCTTGTTCGGGAACTATGAAATAAATAGGTCTCTATCTTCCTGCCAGCCGTCTGTAGCCTGCATCAATGTACAAATTTATGTAGATGTATTTACTATATTGAAATATCCAGCGGCTTTGAGTTGAAGAAGGGTTCCAAAATTCACATTCATAACTGTACCTGTACCATGTTCAACTTTGCAACTTGTATTTGTGTCTAGCGACCATGATGCTTTTGCGAGTCATTGTAAAGATATATTTGGAAGTCTATTTGCAGGGATCACGGCAGGAAAGATGCTCCTGTGCTTTTTCAAGCAGAAAACGCGGAGAAATATGGAGGATGGAGGAAGACGAACTTGGAAATGGTGGGAAAGTGTGAAGGCGGCCAAGAGGAAGAGAAAATAAAAGGCACGAGGATGTTTCCCCACTAATCACCAGTTGACTTGTCTTGACTTGACTCTTGACTTCTACATCACATCGTATTATACTCCAAGACATCGCATCAAATTTACATTTACATTTGCGTCCATATGTATATATAGCTACGGAAGGATATTCTCTGAATTTCTTGTTGGTGCCTTTCATATTCATGCTTAAAAAAGAACAAAGTTACTTGTTCACTTTGTATATTGTATACAGTGCATTAAAATCTGTAGATGCTTATACAACTTAAGATCATGTTCAATCACATCGTCATCCTTGCTCATATGTATGCATATGCATGTATAATGTATAGGCAGGGAGAAAGTATAAGAGATGGAAAGGCTAAATAGAATTTTGTTTCCACGAATTATTAATTATCTAATGGAGTATAGAAATGTACGAGCCAAAAACCATTCAGTAGAAAAATACATTGTTTTATGTAAAGCAAAGTTGACATTTTCAAAAATGAGGTTTTGAATTGATCAAAAAAAATATTGCAGCTCGATAGGAGAGTCTCGGTTTTTGATAAATTCAGTAAAGAAACGACAAAAAATCAAATAAGACTCTTGGCCAACTGTCAAACCTTCGTAACATCACTAATTTGTGAGCATAAAAGTTATAAATTGGAGCATAATTAAAGACGATAAAATGACTCTTACCGCCAAATTGACGATGAAGCAGTTTCTTGCGGTTCTCATGGTTGCCTTCCGTATGACTGCACTCACGACAAGGCAGTTTCCTATGGTCCCAACGACGATGAGAATGGCGTAGGCGATGATGAAGGAGTAGGTGATGGGTGCTTCAAAGCGACGGTTCGTACTGTACTTTCGAAGGAGATGATCGTCCCCCTCTCTCTTCGAGCCGTTGACAAGGATCGAAAAGTTTTGGTAGATGAACGTCTGGAGGTTGTCGATGGCAATGTCGGTAGGATTGATCAAAACCCCGCGTTTTGGATAGTCCTCCGGATCTTCGTCCATCTTTCACAACTTTATTCTTAGCTTTAACCGTTTTCTTAATCCTTGTTGAAAAACGATTCTCTCTTCGATTTTATCACGCCCGCGTCCTGTCCTCAGTGACAACACACACACAAGGACAGATGGACCCAGTCTAAAAAATAAATAAAGTTTGTTTTTTTAATAAGAGAAAAAAAACCCAATTCAAATCAAATTTAACATTATTGAATGTAGGTACATAATGTAGGTATACAATACACGAAGTTCAGTACAATATGCAATACATTTGCAGTAAGTACAAACAGAGGAGTAAAAATAGCAAAAAGCGTAGTCCTTGGGTACACAAATCATGCACCTCCAACCTCCACCTTGCATTTACTTTCCTTTCTTTAACCTTTCCAAACTTTGGGCTAAATGTTGTCAGGACATCTTTCAAACTTTCTCCATTGAGTCATGCAGTAGCCGAGTGAAATGGGAAAGGAAAGGAAGAGGCAAGAGGGAAATTAAACATGAAAATCTGTATATTCTACAGCGTGTGTGTGTATTATGTACACAATGAAACCCATTCAAACTGGGTCTATGTAAATACTGCGTCTAGCCTGGACTTATCACGAGTGGAGACGGACAGACGTAGAGGAAAACTACTAGTTATTTCCGTCATTTGATTCTAGATTAGAAGAAAAAGAAGAAGGGCAAAGCTGCCGACGAGTATTTTCGTTTTGCATAAATAAATTAGTATACGTACGCATTATGCTCACGTTACAACACTTTTGCTGCGCATCACTGGAAAAGGACGGGACGGGTAAGACGGGTAATCTTGATGAAGCTTATGTATACATATACGCGGCGTTCAACATTTGACATTGGCTTCGCCTTTTTTCAATAGCTATACTAGCCCCTAACTTATTTTTGTTCACATGTGCAGAAAATTCTAGCTTTTGCCCGCATTTTGAACTCATATGTATGTACGTAAACATGTTAAAATCTTTCTGTATTCAGAAAAGAGAAAAACCTAGTCCGTGCACAGATCGATGGGTTTTATTTATTAATGTATACAATGCAATGCTTTGTACGTACAGCGGCTACAATTCCATCAAAGAGTGAGTATGGAATATTTTATGTTTTTACAACTTATGCAAAATTTTAAAAGGCCAGGAAATTATATTAAGTCAAAGACAGAAATATTAATCAGGAGATCAAAGGTACAAAAATATTTGTTAAGGAGAGCCGGCACCGCCAACTTTCACTGTATGCACTCCGTTTGCGCTTTGGTTACAGTTAAGTTTAGTAGACCCATCATCATGGTTCTCGTCATCGTCATATCGGGCTATGTTTTACTATCGGCAGAATGAGAGAGCAAAGGAGAGGGTAGTAAAAGGCGGGTGGTAAAGTGCAATTACCCCTGGAGAAAATGTTGATGGAGACACTCTGGAAATTATTATTACTGACAAGTGACAAGAGTATACAGGCGAGTCGAGAGCATCCATTCACCATTTCCTATCCAGAGGATTATCTTTATAACCCAGGCTTTGCCTTTGGCTTTGGTTTTCCATTGGCTTGACTTGCCTTGCATTTTGCTTTGGTTCGGCTTCGGCTACTCTCATCTTTTTCATTCTCCTTTTTATATTGTACCACTTACTACATATACATACATCAGCTTATGAGGTAGAGTCACAGCTAGATATAATATTTAGGTGCATATAGCATCTACTATGTGTATTCGCTTTTCTTATGACGAGGTCGTGGAAAGGCCCTTCCCCAACGACTCATGACTCTGGGGATGATGATGGAAACAGAAACGAGAAAGAGACACAGGGACATGCATAGGCTTGAGAGTATAAAAGTGTAGAATCAAATGGAATCACCTCTCATCTCCCGCTCTCTTTGCCAAGATATTTTTTATGTCCTAGTAAATGGAATCGTAGATTTCAAGGATGATGTCGAATGTGTGTGTGGATATGTTACATAGTCAAGTTGGAATGGAAATATCCCTACTTCCTGTATACTCGCTTAATACCTACATATGTATGTGTGCGTACTCCACAAGATAAAGAAAATTGACGGGAAAATGAACTTTACTCCATCATTCTGTATGCAAAATGTAGTAAAATAGATAGATACAATCAAGAAATAGAATATAAAAACAGTCGAGAATGGAATAACTAACTAAATATAGAGGAACTCGAGGATTTCCCCACAGTTTTGCCAAAAACACTCAATTCCATATATATTATTATTTATCATTCGTACACAATGTTCAGTGAGCCTCTGTGTACAAACCCTTTAAAAAATATCCGATCAACTTTGATCAAAAGTTCATGAGATTTGATGAGATTGACTTGATGTGCATATGGTTCCAAATTCGCATCATCTTTGATCAAATTTTGATAAGATT
>JAQIVE010004549.1:0-14363 GCA_034698285.1 Sminthurinus bimaculatus | reverse complement strand
CGGACAAAATTCATAACTCCGAAACTACGAGTGCTTTTTCAAAGCGGTCAAAAGAAAGTGGCTCTCAAAAATGACGACCTACAACTTTGCTTTTTACACTATATGCGTTTTCTATTCCGCTGGCGAGATCCTTGACGTCAAAGTCGACAATCGCTCTTCGTAAATACGACTCACATACCTAGACATATATTTTAATTTTGCGAGCTAATTTTTGTATGCAGCAACGATCGTCAGTTTTTTTCTGTTGTTTTTCCAAAACTTTTCCCTACATAAATGATACTTAAATACCTTGTAAAAAATGGAGGGATGATTGGGATCTTGATTAAGATCATGAGGAAAAGTCCAGAGTCCAGAGATAAATTAAGCTTTTAAAAAATCTGGATGTAGGGAAAAAGCTGTCTCAAAAATTTGATATCAAATGGGAATAATTATTGATAAATTTGCAAAGCCTTTTTTAAATGTATCGGCCGATGTACTTACTTTACTTATAATTCATTGTCTATAGATTATAGACATAAAAAAAGTAAAAAGGTTTAAAACATAAGCAAGAGTAATTTTTTGAATAATTAAAAGTGCAATACTCCATCGCTTATCATTATTTTGTTTTTTTAACTTAACTTAATCAACAAACGGTTGCCCATGGGAAAAGTATATGGAGTGTGGAATAAAAATGAAGCAGCAAGATCAAAAGTACAACCATGAACAGCTAAATATGTATAATAATATATTGTCTCTTAGAAAAAAATCTTATCAATTTTTATCAACTTTCGATGAGATATTGATGAAATATCATGAAAATCTCATCAAAAATTGTCAATCTTGTCAAATCTCAAGCAACTTTGCTTGAGATTTGATAAGATTTTTTTCTAAGGGGTATTCAGTAAACAATTGGTTGAGAAAACGTTAAAAACCAGGTTAGAAACCAGCTTACGTTAAAAATCAGTTTTTAAGCTTTATTCTTGTTGAGCAATGAGCATGTTTAGTTTTTCGTTCTGCAAATATAATTTTATTATTCGGATTACTGAATGCGTTACAGTACACAGTGTAGAAACTATATAGCCAATTATAGGTAAAATATAATTTTTTTTAAACGGCGCTGAACTTTGTTGCAGTTCCATAGACTTTAGTGGACGGAGCTAAAGATGATTAGTAAATACTTTACATAGTCATAAGTCATAAGCACTAAGTATAGTTAACTAAGTAAGTAAGTAAGTAGGTTATAAGTACACAGCAAGTTTGAAGTAAGCAGATGCATAGTACATATATGTACTTTGTTGTTACACTTTGATTTGGCATTGAGTCTCACACATCATTATATACATACATACTTATTTCTTATTTCTCTTGATTCAAGTCAACCACAACTCAACGAGCATTGCGAAATTACCAAAAAATGAAACATTCTTCATAAAAAGTGAAACATTGTGAGTATGTACAGTACATACATGGCTGGCGCAAAAAAGGGCCGGAAATTCGAGAATTGTTGCGTATTACAATACACAATACACATGTTACAGAGTACAGAGAAGATACACAGTTTGGTTCAGCATAGGTTAAGAGCATCTCAGAAACTTTACACGTGTGCATTGCATTATTTGTACAAAAAGTACAAGTGCATGTACATTGTACATATAAGGAAAAATATCGACCTTTACTGAATTCAAACAAAAAGTTTCAAATAAGTATACACAATAAATTGGCTATCTACATACAATATTCATACACGATAAAATACATCATTAGACATTAGATAACAATTAGGCAATTTAAAATTGAATTTGTACAAAAATGATTACAAAAAGTCTCAAGCTTTTTAATGTTATGTATGTATCTATGTACTCAGTGTGTAACGCGTAAAATAATGTATTGTGAATAAAATATCTGTAATTTAACAAAAATTTAAATAATTTAAAAAATTTTAGTTCAAAATTATTTTGGCGTGGCGGTGACCGGCGTCGGAGTTTGAGTAGGAGAGTAAAAGCGGTGACTAGAAGTTTGCCTTTGTAGTTTATAAGGGGACTTTTGAGATTCGAGCAAAGTGGCTGGACAGGCTTCACTTCCACTTTGACCTCTCTTGGGGGTCGAGGTCACGCTTGACCCCTTGTTCGATAAGTTGAGGTTTGCTGATGAAATTGACCCGGATCTGGATTTTACCCGGTCACCATGGTCACTGATAGTGTAGGTTCCCCCAGAAATGCTTGACTTTTGAGCGGGACTTTGATGTTGACTTTGGCTCTGAACCTGACCCTGACCTTGACCTTGACCTTGATTTTGATTTTGAGTAGATTGCAGGGGAACGGCTCGACCTGTAATTTGAAGACTATGGTCATGGGAGCGAGCTGAGCTAGTTCTAGATAGATCGTTGACGTTGCCTTGACCCAGTGAAAAGTTGCTGGCGTTGCTGTTGTTTCTCGCCCTGCCCCGGAGTACCGAGGCCGAGGCCGACCGTGAACTTGCCCCTGACCCCGAACTCAAATGACCGGAGGTGTAGAGTTGGTTCTGATTTTGGTTTTGATTCTGGTTCTTGTTTTGATTAATGATGGTCCGGTCCATGGAGACCGTGGAGCGAACGCCACTTCTTGACCTCGCTGACCTTTGAGGTGAATTCGTGGTCGAGGATGGATTACTGTGGATAAAACTGCCAATAATATTGTTTTGAATGTTGCTGTTAAAGTTGCTAATATTGATGTTGGAGTTGTTTCGACTGCCGGCGGAGGAGAGTCGCCGATTTTTGGAGGTCAAACTGGGGTCAACGTTGGAACTTTGGCTGCTGGGCCGGCTCGTTTGATTTTGATTTGAATTTTTGTTGACCAAACCGACGTTTGAGGATGATGTCGATACTGGTCGAGATGTCTGTGTTCCTGCTGACTGGGACTGCTGATATTGACCTTGTCCGTGACCTAGGTTCAGGTTGGATGACGATGACGATGGCCGACCACTTTGTTGGAAACCTGATGCAGATGACGATGAAAATCCCTGAATTTGACCTTGATTTTGACCCTGACCTTGAATTTGACCCAGACTTTGACCATGGCTCTGGTTTTGAATTTGGCTCCAACTTTGACCCTGGCCATGATGTCGACCTTGACTCTGACCCTGGCTCTGGTTTTGAATTTGACCCCAACTTTGACCTTGACTCTGACCCTGGGCCTGATTTTGAAGTTGACCCCAACCTTGACCTTGACTCTGACTGTGAATTTGACCTTGACCTTGGAAATTTGCATCAATATGAATTTCTCCATGACCAGCGGGTAATTTTGTAGCAATGACCTCACGAGTGACATTGACCTCTTTCGTACCCTGTCGATTGGCATGTAGGTGACCTCCGATTACATTGCTGCTGCTGCTTCCACCGCTCCATTCTTGGCCAGCGCTTGCAGTTCCTTGTTGTTGTAATTGTTGTTGCTGCTGTTGACCTTGCATTTGACCCCCGATATTAGCAGAAGAAACAATGATTTGTTGTTGTTGTGACGAACCAAGAGCATTTGAACTATGACCTTGCTGCTGCTGCTGGACACCAAGATTTGACAAAGAACTGCCAGAATGATCAAAAGCTGCACCAATACCGTCATTATTAAGAACAATGCACTGATTCACCGCTGACCTCGCTGACATGGACCGACTCACCACCTTTTGCTCCACACTGTGGTCTTCGTCCAGGAATCGCGTTTCAGCCCCTCGTTTCACCATCGACTCGGTCACATTCTCACTGATCATGTGACCTTGGCCGTTGACCAGGTTTCACGCCTCCACCACAGTTCGCTTCCCCGTTGCCGTGCGTTCAAAGCGAGCGTCTCCCCGGTCCCTCCCCTCGTCTCCGAAAATGATCTGACTCGCGGCTTGGCGCAACTGACTCCTCTTGGCATGGACAACCGTCGAAGGTTTTCTTTATTTGTCTGGACAATGTTAATATTGGTGGTACCACTGGTGGTCTCCATGTCCATGGAGCCTTGACCGATGGTCAAGTTGTCCTGGTGACGAACCGCCACCACTCTCTCCCCTTTGACCAGCCCTGGAGTGACCACCGTTTGACGTTTTTCCATCGATCCTTCCATCTTTAGGTTGTCCACGGGCCGCTTTACCTCGGCCCTCTCGCCCACCATCATTCTCTTTTGACCTTGACCTGGAGCTGCAGATTGTGACCGGCGCCTGGAGGAAAATTCACCCTCCGGCCTCAAATTGTCCTTTGGTTTAATCGCTTCAAACCGTTCTCCCATCGCTGAAGCCTCCTGCACCAGTCTTTGGGCAAAGTCGCCTTCCCCCGTTTTCAGGTTGTCCTCCGGCTTCTTGACCTCGGCCCGTTCACCTTTTACATAGGTTCGGGGTCCATCCCGATCTCGGTCGCGATTCGCTTCCATTGAGTGACTTCCCTCGGGGTAAAGATTGTTGACCGGCTTAAAAGGGGTGACTCGACCGTTGATGAGGAAGTTGACGCTGACCTGACCATAGTCACTGTGACTGGACGTGCGACCCGAGAATTCGCCCTCGCTCCTTTTCAAGTTGTCCTCGGGTTTAATGAGTGACCTTCGGTCTATGACCGGAAAGGCGGCGGGCTCTGCCGGTTTTCTGACGGGACTGGCTGTTCGAAGGGAGTCTTCAGAAAACATGTCGTCGTCCAGTCTAAACAGAACTTTGCGCTCAACCCCCTCCCCCATTTTTACAGACCCACTGTCGGACACGTCAAAATGAGCTCCGGTTCAAGGGAGGATTGAAATGTGTCCGTCGGGGAGATGCAGACAAGGGGTAGGTCTTCAGATTGACCTTGGGATGATTGGTCATCCTGGGGGTAAAATTCACCCCCTTGGCTAATTTGGTCGATTTGGGTGCTTTCTCGGCGATATTTGTAAATTCTGTATTCATACTCTCCGGGACGAAGATTGTCCTCCGGCTTAATGGGGACTCGGCGTTCAGTGGCGTAAGCAACCGCGGGATCGCTGACAATTCTTTGACTGAATTCTCCCTCGGGGTGCAAATTGTCCTTTTGACGAATGGGGGCGAGTTTTTCGCCGATTGGGGCCTCGATCTTCTCCTTGACCTGGAATTGACCTTCTGGCTTCAAGTTGTCAACCGGTCTTTGGATTTCGAATCTTTCGTCCAGGGGAACTGGAACCTCTTTCGTTGATAAAATTGACCTGAAATTTTAAAAAGTTTTTAAAAACTTTGAAAACCTTTTGAAAAACGTATTTTTCAAAAATCTTGTCAATTACTGACCTTCCATCTTTAAATTGTCCTCATGTCTCTCGACCTCGGCCCTCTCGCCCCTCACCTCCCGGAATTCGTCTTGGTTGGTCGTGAGGGACGAGAAAGGGGTGGTGGCAGTAGTCGAATTGTCCTCGTGTCGAGTCGCCCCCGCCCGCTCGCCCTCGCCCACATATGGGCGAAAGTCCAGTTTGGCGGTCGTTTCGTCCGTGTGACTTCCCTCCAACTTCAACTGATCCTCATGGACAATGCGCTCGGCTCGATCGCCCCGCAAAGGGGGCAGTTTCCACCGATTTTTGGTAAAATTCTCCTGAAAAGGTCAAAGGTCAACCAAAATTGAACCTTGAAAATTTCCCGTTTTTTGGCAGTTTTGGGTGAAAATCGTGCTCATGCATTGATAATGTGAGGTTTTATGAAAACTGCTGTGCAAGGTGAAAAAAACCCGGCAAATTAAATTAATTAAGAAAATCAATGTACAAAAAAAAATTTTTTTTTGCACAAAACGGTCAAATTTTGGTGAATTTTATTAAATTATTGCTTTGTGAACAAATTGGCAAGGCTTGAGAGTGCATTCAATAAATTATGTAACTGGTGACAACTGCAAAAGTTGTTAAAGCCCATAATAGAATTTACCTTCAGAATGCAAATTATCCACGGGCTTTTTAATCACAGCTCGTTCGCCCTTAAACGGAGGGGACTCAACCGGCCTTTGATAAAACTTGCCCTCCGGCTTGAGATTGTCCACAGGTTTTTTGATCGGGTATCTGTCCCCCGGGGGAACGGGAACTTCCACCGGCTTGCCATAGAACTGTCCCTCTGGATGGAGATTGTCGTCATGTTTGATCAGCTGTCGCCTCTCTCCCCGCGGCGCTTCCTCCCTCGGCTTCCCATAGAATTGACCTTCAGGATGAACATTGTCCTCCTGCTTCTTCATGGTTCGTCTCTCCCCCTTTACAACGGCCTCCTTGGGCTTCTGATAAAATTCCCCTTCAGGGTGAAGATTGTCCTGATGCTTGATGGGAGTTCGTCGCTCGCCTTTTGGAGCCTCAGCTCGATGACTCGGCAAAAATTCACCCCCTGGCTTTAAATTGTCCTTGGCTCTTTCCCCTTTTTTGGAGTTTCGGGGGTGGGTCGCTGGTAAAAGTCGCCCTCGGGGTAAAGATTGTCCTCGTGCTTAATCGGCGTTCGGCGCTCCCCTTTTGGAACTTCCGGGGTGACCGGAGTATAGAATTGACCTTCCGGATGTAAGTTGTCCTTATGTTTAAATAGGTGCCGGCGTTCCCCGACCGGGGCTGTTTGTCTCAATTTAGGAGAAAATTCACCCTCCGGTTTTAGGCTGTCCACGGGTTTTTTAACGAGGGCTCTCTCTCCTTTTTGGGCTTCGGGGGTGGGGGCGCTGGTAAAATTGGCCTTCGGGGTGCAGATTATCCTCGTGTTTAACCTCTTCCGGACGGTACCACGTTTTTGATATGGCATTTAACATATGTTGTCATGACAACCGTCCGCATGAGGGACGTCGGGTGTCTTTTTTCACCCTTTGGAGCTTCTTCTCTGGGTCGGCTGTAAAATTGACCTTCGGGGTGAAGATTGTCCGCTTGTTTGATCGGAGTTCTTCTCTTTCTGCGGTGGGGACTTCTTCGATCGGTTTTTCGTAAAATTTCCCCTCTAATGTTAGATTATTCTGCAGCTTTTTCACGTCGTATCTTTCTCCTCTGGATGGACTTTGGCGGGGTGTAAAAAGTTCCTGAATAGATGAAAAAAATTCTTTTTAACAATTCAAACTACAGTTTAATTTATTTTTTTTGAAAATTAATAGTTTTTTTAAATTTTTGAAAAGCAACTCACCTTCAGGATGTAAATTATCAACGGGTCGAACTTGCTCCGCTATTTCCCCCTTAAAATGCCGATAGACCTCCGAATTGCTCGTCCGGCTGTCCAGCGGCCCCTCTATGCGTAAATTGTCCGGGTGTCTGCGCATCTCGAATCGCTCGGCCAAAAATTGTTTGTAGTTAAAGTCGTCCCGGGAAGTGGTGGTCGATTCAGACTCCTCCTGACCTCGCTGACCTGAGAACACCTCGTGATTGTCTTTGTGAACGACTGGTTGGGCTCGCTCACCACGCACAACTGCAGTCGGCTTGGGCTGTGGACGGTCGTAGAATTGACCTGAGCGTGATGGATATTTAAATAGAAAATAAAATTGTCAATGCAAAATACTCTTTTGTAATTCTTTAAGCCTCGATCCTTATCTCGCCTGTGATAAAAATTTGTGTGTGACGGAGTTAAATGTAAATAACATAATAGTACCTATAATATAGTATGTAGTTCAGTTGAAATTGACACGTTAAGCCAAGGCGAGAGTTAAAAAATTACTATACAAATATGTACAAGGTTTTGAAGGATCCGAGATAAGATAAGCTTTGTCGATATTCCTGATAATATTTGAACCGTGTAAATATCAAGCTGCCTCAACTTTATTTATATTTTATATCTAGGAATTTTGACCATTTTACTGGTAGAAAAGTTGAGCCGTTCCTTTTTTTATAGTTAAAAAATGCTCCGATTGCAGCCTTCAATTTTTAAAAAAGCGTACATGTGGCTTTTTTGTTGTAAAAAAAATTTTTACGGCATTCTTTTACTTTTTAAAAATTCCAGAATTATTACGCAATAAAAAATAAAAAGTGCAACTGACCTTCCATAAAAAGGTTGTCCGCCTGCCGAATCGGCTGGACTCGTTCTATTATTTTCCCCCGCCAAATTTCGTCCTCTTCCTCTTGATTGGGTTTGTTGTAAAATTCTCCCTCCAGCACGAGATTGTCCTCGGGCTTCTTGGCTTCAAATCGCTCCCCTTTGAGAAGAACGGATGCTGGCGATAAATTTTCTATCCGTCGTCCGTAAAACGGGCCTTCAGGGTGTAAATTGTCCTGCTGTCTGATGGCCGGCACTCGACCTTCCGTTTTTGGAGGTTCTTTTATGGGCCTTACATAAAAGGAGCCATCGGGATGGAGATTGTCCACGGGCTTCTTCATCTCCACTCGTTCGCCCTTCAAAAATACTCCGTGCTCTTCCTTCCGGTCGTAGAATGATAGTGAGCCTGGACGAGTTTGCAGGGTAGATAAAGATACACAAGAATTAACTAGAATTTCATGCACGTTGACACCCATCGTCGTGGAAAACAATAGGTCACCAAACTCTATGTACAATTACAAACTGTTTAACAAATTTTTTTGCAAAAATATAAGTTTTCGCTTCTATGTAGTATTTCAAGTATATATGTATGTATTATGAAATTATTGAGCAGTTGTTTCAGCTCCCATCGGTAGTCGATGTCGACTGAGAAAAAACCTCTTCAGAAAATCACTTTCTCCTATGCATACATATGTACATATATAAATAGAAAAGTTTGTCATTCACCGCATTCCTTGCCTTGAATTATTTTAGTTACTTACTGCATGCTAGGTAAAAAAAGCAAAGGAATTTTTGTACGGCTCATGAGGTGAAAGTCGACAACTGCAACTTTTGATAAGAAGAAGACGAAGAAGTAAAAGAAATTGAAATGCAGGTAACAGTTAGCTTTTTATATGACACGGCTCAAGTTTATGTGTACATGCCGTGGTGACAAAAACACTCGAGGTGAAGGCCCATGGTCACATTATTAAATCGATTACTTTTGTGCTCGTGCCAGAAGAATTTTTCTATATACATTATACATACATAAATTCACAACCTTCTTCTTATATTATGTATATATGTAGATTTATGCTTTCTCTTTCTTGAACAAACGTTTCTGATTTTGCCCTGACGAGAATCACAATTACTTTCACCTTTTTTCAACAAATATTTTATTATCTAACAATATTTTTTATAGTAACTCAGAAAAAATCGTGTCAAATAATCTCCAAAGATTTTGACACATTTTGTCAAAATTCCAGAATCCTACCAGTTTTAATCAAATTTTGATGGGATTTTTATATGTAAATTATTCTAGAAATATCAGATGAGATAATTTAGTGAAATTTCATCAAGTTTTTTACAAAACGCGGGTTTTATACAAGAAAAGAAAACAATTTACCTTCAGGATGCAAATTGTCCTCATGCTTAATAGGTTTGACCCTCTCCCCCTTTGGAGCCTCTTCCCTCGGCCTGCTGTAAAATTCTCCCTCCATGTGAAGATTGTCCTCGTATTTTATCGGCTGTCTCCTTTCCATTTTCCCGGGCAAACTGTGAGATTCTCCGGTTACTTGTTCCGATCTGTAAAATTCACCCTCCATCTTTAGATTGTTGACCGGTCTTACAGCTTCCGCTCTTTCTCCCGGGATCCATGCTTCACTTGGGGCGGGAGCATAAAATTGACCTTCGGGTTGAAGATTGTCTTTGTGCTTGATAAGCTGTCTTTTTTCATTAGGCAGGGATGAAACAAGTTCGCCCCTTTGCTTTTCATCAATTCTACCCTGAAATTCACCCTCTGACCTGAAATTGTCCACGGGCCATTTCAAAGGGAATCTTTCTCCCGTAATTATTGCTGGGTGTTCAACCAATTTCCCGTAGAATTCACCTTCTGGCTGGAGTTTGTCCAGGCTGATCGGCTTGACCCTTTCCTCGGGGCCAAGGGGGAGAATCGCCAGTTGTTTGACGGAAAAGTCCACAGAGCCCTCGAGCTTGAGTTGTCAACTTGCCGAATTGGGGCAGGTCACGGGGTCATTCGATAGGGCTTCTCCTCGTGTTTCTCCAGGAAGGTGGTCGTCGTACAGTTTTCATCCTCCAACGCTCGACTCATAACATTTGTTTGGGCGTCCCGGTTTTGAAAGGAGGTTTTGACATCGTGGCTGTCCTCCACAAACATTTGACCTGTCTTGACCCGGTTACTGGGGCTGTGGGATAGGTCAGCCTCGAATTGCCTTATGTGGTCATGATGATGGTTGTACTCCTTGGCTTGACATTGACCCTGACCTTGACCTTGAACTGTGCAACACAGTTGATAGGTCTCACGATTGGTAGAGCGGGTCGATGAATGAACATTAAATTTTAATGTTCATTCATCAAAAATTTTAATTTTGCAAAAAACATAAAATAGTTCGCAAGTTTTTGAAGGAAAGTTTGATGTAGACATCAAAAACCGATATCAAAAAATTGAAAAATTATTTTTTTCGAATTCGAAATTTTTGATGAATGAACATTAAAATATGATTCATTTCAACTGCAAAGCGTTTTTATTACACCAGGAAATTCGATTTCTGTCCTGAGATATCGGCAATTTAATTTCGGATGTTGGGGCAAAAGTGCAGATTTCTCTCGTTTTGTGTTAAAAGACGTCAACTTCAAATGGCTGCCATTTCTACACCTGATGGAAGTTTAACCTGCGGTAAAAACAAAGTCCCACTCAATTGATTTATATTTTCATATTCAGTCGTCATATTGTAAGAAATGTGAAACCCGCAAAATGTGCGGGATTCGCGGTTTTTTCGAACCCGCGTGCTGGGGCGGGATAATCGGGCAACGGATATGTAAAGTCACTGAATCCGGTCCTTGTGATGTCCAAGTCTAGGTGAGTAAGTTTTGTGAGCCTGGGTTATGTACTTCAGTAATGGGAGCAGGCCAAAGTCGAGAAGGGTAAAAACTGACATCAAAAGTAGTCAATTTTGAGGCCTCGGCGGCACCATTAGCCGCCATCTCAGAAAAAAATGTTTGAAGCCAAAAGTTTTAGAATATGGTCTAGTTTAATTTTTTTTGGTGGCCGGACAAATCCCAGACTTGAGGTCAAAACGAAACAGTCTACTGTCACCCAGTTCAAGCATTTGCTGTAGGTTCAATCAAAAGACTATGAATCGAACTTGTAATTTTTCTCAATAATGATATTTACTTGCAATACTACACAGCTACTACAATCTGAAATAACTATTAGGCTTTCGTGTTCCTAAAGTTAAAATTTACTCAAAAACAACAAGAACTTTGGCGACGACTGAGTCAATTCTCAATTCTGAATGAGCAAAATCAATTTCTTTTTCATCGGATTTTGGCCGAACGTTTTATAAACCTTTGTCAAATTTTGATCAAATTTCCATGAATTTATATGATAGTTGCATCAGAATCTCATCGTTATTTGCCTAGTTTATCCAATTTCTTGAGATTGCAATCTCAAGAAATTGGATAAGTTTTTATTTCAAGGGTAATGTATTGCTGTGCTGTTTTTCTTCGAATCTGTCAGAATATTAAATAACGCTTAGAGTACATATGTACGTCCAGTCTCATGTTATGAGACTAGAAAAGGATGAGAGCTTATAAGATTCTCGTGGCAGTTCATCAAAATCACATGAATATTGAATTAAAAGTAATAAAATTTTTGACCCGTGTCAAGATTAGTAATTTTTCTACTACAAAAAACATGGCTAACAAATACAAGACGCAAGTACTGCCGACGAGTATATTCACCGACCAACGAGTTGACGATTTCCCATTACCCACCGATTTGCGCGGAATCACAAAATTTACGAGTTTTGAAAATTTTCAGGCGACAGAACTTGAAGACTGGCGCGTTTTGGTAAATTTGGAGGGCTCAAAAACGTTTATAAAAAGTTCATAATCAAAAGTCCACATTAGAGTTGCCATTTTGTTGTCAAACCTAAAAGTTAATTAATTTTTTCTTTTATCGAGTTTAGACTTGACGATGGTATAAGTGGAATTCAGATTGAGTCCCAGCGCCTTCTTGCCTTTCATGATCAGCTCCAGGATATCAACGCATACGCCAACGGCTACTGCGGCCTTCTTTTTCCAAAATACTTGACAGTTGTCTAGCTCTATTCAATCGTCCTCTTCTAAGTCTCACTCACGGCTTACTAATTCTGCCCTTGAACGTCTAATGAACATTTCCTGTGCCGCCATATTGCGTTTCAAAATCATAATTATTTGGCTCTATCGCCCATTTAAAAATAGAAATCTGTAGACAAACGACGCGACGGTTAGAAAAAAAGTAGCCGTCAAAATAAGGCGGCCAACCCAAAATTATAATGCGTAATATATTGGTGTTTCAACTGTAGGAAAGGTTGAAGGTCAAGCGGATGGAGAAAGGGTGACCGCCATGAGCTCAAGCCATCAAAATGACCCATGTGACGCACAGTTGACCTGGATCTTGAAGGAAAAGGAGTATTTAATGGAACACTGTGCCGCCCTTCGCCCCATGGGCTTCTACGTGGGCAATCTTTGGTCAATCACTATCGAGACTCCCGCGGAATCTGTAGAGCACGTTTTTTCCATCCTTCTCATCATTTTCAGTTAAAATAGTTTGAATGGCTTTTCTGATGACTTATGTAGGATTCGAAATGTCATTTTTCATAAAAAGAGGAGAAAATTTTTCGTGCCGTTTTATTGCATGCAAGTTTTGGGTTTGGCATGTTACTTACAACAGGAAAAATTCCACGTCGATCTCATTGTAGCATTTTCAGCTGTGTTCCCTAAGAAAAAAATCTCATCAAAAAATTTCATGAGATTTTGATACGATTTTTGTCGAAAATCTTATCAACTTTGATGAAATTTTGATATTTTCATGAATTGTCATGAAAATCTCACCAAAATCTCATCATCAATAATCGATCAATCTCATCAAATTTTATGAAAATTTCATGAGATTTGGTAAGATTTTATTTACAGGGGAAATATGAATATGATGCATAAAACAAAGTAAATCAAACCAAAAAAGATGCTGATTGCATATGATGCCTCAATTCAATTTAATGCCATTTTTTTATTTACACAAAAGTACAGTTGCATTTATTTACATCATTTTGCCATCATTCATCATAATGCTTCCTTTTATTTTTCTCTTTGTATTTTACAAAACTTGATACAAAAATGAATCCATTATCATGTCTTAAATATTAACCTTTACACTGTCATTATTCATTTATTTAAATTATTATATTATTTATATTACAAAAACAGCACTCTGGAAAAACTTTCCAGTGTAAAGCTAAAGGTAGCAAAGTTAAATAAATTATTGACAACTCGAAATAATTGTTTTACAATGCAAACATCAAACACATTACAAAATGTTGTACTTATTATTCAATTACTTCCTTTCATAGTAAATAAACAGTCTGTACACAATCTAACGTAAAAAAGAAAAAGAAAATTCGGCCTGTGTCAGGTTCCTCTAAAAATTATCCCTCTTTAACGATCTTTAAATAACATTATAATGTGTACAGGGTCCACCAGAAATAGATGCTATAATAATATTTCCCTTGTGTACATACGGTTACTCGATGACTTTTTACTTATGCATAAGCAAAAGTCATCGAGTAAACGTATGTACATAAGGGAAATATTCCCAGGTGGAAAGTTTCCACTTATGCATCTATTTCTGATGGATCCTGTACACTATGTACATAACTCCATTATTCTACAATACATAAAGCTAAAACAGCACTTACGCATGTTACAATACTCGTTTGTGCAACTGCAGAGTTTTAGATAACTCCTCATGTCTCGAAAATTGCTCAATTATACGCGCTTTGAAATTTTTTACAAAATTTCCTTTTACGGAATTGATAATAAAACGCCGATATCTTGCATAATGAATGGTCATGTTTAGACAAAATTGGTTCTTAAACCCTCATAAGTTTACAAACAAAACCCACACACACACACTATAAAAACTAACTTTGAATACAAGCCAATAAAATCTAAAACGGCACAATGTCGAATTTAAGCGTAAAACGTTACAGAACACAAATCTTACAAAGGGTTTGCCAGCGTGGGCAACTGGGCTTTGGGGTAAATTTGGGTTTTTGGGTATCACAAACAAAAACCCAATACGTTTTTGGGTAATTCGTTTTTCATGCTGCCACCTATAGTAGTTAATACACGAATACTACAGATGGCGTACGAGAAACCCAATTACCCACGTGGGTTTTTTTGGGTTTTCCATAGTGGGGTTTTGCTCAAAAAATAAATTGCCCAATAAAACCCAAAAACGCAGTAAAACCCAATAGCCCACCCAAAAATGAAAAACACAGAGGTTTTCCACATCCTGCTTACACCATTCGACCATTATCGGAAACTACCAGCTTCACATGTTGTGGATATTGAAAAGGACATTAAAAAATCCCTGTTATGCAGAAATTGATGGAATTGAATGGTCAAAAGTTGCAAAATATTGTATACTGCGTTACAGT
>JAQIVE010004548.1:0-14365 GCA_034698285.1 Sminthurinus bimaculatus | reverse complement strand
TATAATAATACAATAATATAATGCACTAACCCTATTAAATCAATTGCTGATAAGTAATTAATTAAAATTATCAACTTTAATACTTTTTTAAAGAAGATGTATAACATACCATGTAAAAGCAAGGGTTTGTAAGCTTACTTTTTATTTTTTAATACAATGCGAAGTTAAATGTAACAACAGCACAATTTAAAAAAATAATGACTATTATGCTTTGAACTTTATTTTAAAACCACAAGTGATTTTTTACACCATCATTTTTGAGCAAAATAAACTATGGTCACAATTAGGATTTAAATGGTCACAATTAGGAGCTGACTGTGTAATGTAAAGTAAGTAGCGAATCGATCAACTCCAGAACTGAAGCTTGCAGTTATTTCAAATTTTTTTTCAACTTAATTAAAATTGAACTTCTAAAATTCCGATTGACTTCAAATTCACAAAAAATGGAGATAAGAGGTTGATCTTTCATATAAAACTAGTTTTGGATAAATAAATTACAGTTAACGGGGTCAAAACGGTCTTGGTCACAATTAGGTGTTGGTCACAGTTAGGAGCCTTGACCTTACTTTTATGTATTGTAGATATTTGTAAGTTGTAGGTAAAAGTACATTTCATGGTGGAATCGTTCATGTCTACCCTTAAAATCAAGTGGAAGAATTTATAATGTACATATGTGCAAATGAACCGTGGATTAAAAGATGCAGAATTTTGGCCAACTCACTGTTCATCAGTGCAAAATAGATATTATTCTCATCGTCAGTGAAGTGAGCATTTTCAGAGCAAGAAACTATCTAATACTTTGTAATACATTACATTTTAACTTTTAAAGTTTACTTGGATACATAATATGGATGATACTTTTCCCTTCCCCACAAATGAATTCATACATATAGGCATAAAATGTCCCCTACACTGACCTTTTCCATCTTTCGTTTTAATAGCTTTCCACAACTCCAATAATATCAATTTTTATACTTTAATCCTCATTTATCAGGTTAATAATCGTATCCCAAGAATTTTAAACACTAAAATTCATTCATCTGTCTATCATTTTTCATGTACTCGTGAAATGTCATCTGTCATCAGTCAGCACTATTTCTGTCTCCAACTCTATTATATTATAACTGCATACATTGTTTAATCAGCTACTCTCATCTCTTCGTCTCTTAAGTTGGCAGTTGGCATGCATTTAACATTAACAGTTAACAGGGTAATTAATGTATACTAAGTTTGAGAGGTGATTATGATTTTACATTTTGTGAATTTTTTCTCCCATTTTCTATAGAGGCCTCAATTCTGGGATCTAATTAATACCAATTACAACTAGTAGCTGCTCCTCAGAAGTTGATTAACGAGAAGCATGATCAAAGCATATGGGGCATGGGGAAATAAAAGAATTAAAGAACTAAAGATTGAGTTACATCGATGCTCTTCCTTCATCTTTTTTCGTCCTTTCGTCGTTTGATGATCCGAGATTTCCTTTTCACACAATACGAGCTTGACGACAAATACAAGTCCAAAGTTTGCGGAGGAGCACGAAGCACGAGTCCCAACTAGTAATAGAGAAGAAAAAAGGAATCTGAACCTGACCTTTGACTCAAAGATTCTATTAGGGACCAGAGATACAAGAGAATATCAGCTTTAAACTTTATTAAGTAAAGAGTACAAGAATGCAATGATATAAAATTTTAATTCTTGAATTTTGCGTCATAGCTGATTTAAAATGTACATATGTAAAGTATGTATATTATGATGACCAACAGGATACGAGAGAACAGTATCATCAAATATGGGCATAAAAGTATGACGACCAAGCTTCTTTGGTAAAAGAAGCTTGCTCCTTTGACTTCAAAGCATCGTAAATCGTAAATTGTATTTTACTCTGATCGATTTGTAGTTAAAACTACAACTAAACTGTGTATTTTATATGTATTATATAATCGCAATCGCATAGACCATTGAACTCGTCAATAATCGATAGCCCAATTTTTCCATGAGCTATCGACAGTAATTATGTACATATTATTTAATGACACATGACAGAAAAATTTAGGGAAGGACCATCACAAGAATTCAAAGCATTTGTTCCAAATAAAAATAATTTGTAGGAGATAAAATGTGGAAGATAAAAAATACCGTCTTCATTTAAGACTTTAAAGCTAATCATGCTGCCTGCTTGTGTTATGTACTGTGTACCGTCAATATAGTCAATACACATAATCTTCGATTGGTAATTGGTACTGTGTATTGTGCACCACTCATCATCATATTATGATACACAGTTATTTTATTATTTATCTCGTCTTAGTATTTACAAGCCGCTTCCTATATTTTTAACTTCCCTTCGTTTTAGGGGTGTAAGTATACGTCGTATCTTAAAGGTGTGGTAATTTGGTGAAAACATATCAAATTTTCATATTTTAAACCAGTTATGCTTGGAATTTAATTGCTTTCATTTAAAATCTTACAATTTTAGACTAAAGACCATTCTTTTTATTTCTGTGTGTACGTATGTATTTAGTATTTACATAATAATTGATCCACGGGTAGGAAGATGTCGTAAAATAAAAGTATCAAATTCCACCTACATTTATTATTTACAATGTGTGTGTGTGTGTATTCCGTTCATGTGACATTTGACATGTGATAAACACTTTCAACTTGTCTTGCAAGACAAGTTGAAATATGGCGAGCGGCGTCCAAGTTTTACAAATCACCAATGAAATACATTGGTAGTTTTCGGTTTTAACTTTGAGTATTGGGGAAATGACCCATGACCCATGACCCACAACCCACAACATACTTACACATACATACCACTAAATTCAGCATTAAAAAGCTCAGAAAAAAGTGTAGGACCACTAACAGCTCCAGTCTCCTTATTGCGTTGGGCAGTAATGGTTTCTAGCTAAAAAGAACCAACACATAGCAATTCTCTCCAGTTAAAATACCTACCCACGACATGATATTATTACATGTGTATTACAATGCTTGATGTGATGTTCCTAGTTTTCATTGTTGAGGAGATGTGCATTTAAAATGTATATTACCTGTAAATTGTAAATATTAGCTACTGTTCTTTGTCTGGTATTTATGTAAATTGCAAATATGATACATACATAAAATACGAGAGACTCACTAGATAAAATAGACTACTAGGTCCTAGTTTTGTTGTAAATTTATGTTAATTGGAGCCGATATGTAGGCCCATGTAATTTTTCATTGTCGGAATTAGACCTAGACAAGACGAGAGAGACGGAGGCACACGAACACTGTCTGTATACATACAATTATTACATAATATCATAGGGATATTATCACGTTGTACTTTTATCGTAAAGGAAAAAATGGAAGCTAACAAGAAACCAGAAGCATGTATCCAACATCCACAGAAGCATATTAATACATAGAGTACATAATATAGTATGAGTATGATAAAATATGCATTCCAGAATGAATGATGGATAACGTGACGGCTCTTCAATGTTCATGTTCAAGTTCAAATGGTACATGTTTTGTATTCCTCCGACGTCCCTGTCCAAATCAAAGTCGACTGGAAGAACTGGAAGTCTCTTTAATTATGAATTATTATGTACAGGGTCCGGCAGAAAAGACTGGGGAAACTTTCCGGAAAGTTTCCATTTAAAGCAATGGAAACTTTGAGCACGGAAAGTTTCCATATACCCAGTCTTTTCTGCTGGACCCTGTATTTATACACAAGACGCACATATTCTCCATACTATGATCTATGATCATGAATTTTCCTATACGAGTTGACCACACATTTGTACTTCTTACTTATCCAGGCAAAGACAATGTGATCAAAAATATCAATACATACTAAATTTCTACTATCTCCGTGTATGTATTGTCAACAACGTGATGATGGTGGTCGTCATTTTATTTGGCTAGAAAGAATTATCATCATAATGATGTGACTAATGGCGTACTTGTAATTTTATCCGACCTTTTCCAGTTTTAATTTCCCCAATTTTCATCCTCATCTTTTCAATCTCCGGAATGCACTGCATCGCTCGCCTTTCCTTCTGTCCTTCTCCCACAATCCAGAATACACTCTGACTCTTCTTTCTGCCTTTGTCGACTGTCGACTCCACGTTCGACGTTCGATGCACATACTTTTATACCTATTTAAATGCATGGCAAAATTCAAGTTTCAGGTCTCAGTCAATAAACCTTGGTTTGACTGTGGACTGTGGAACTGCAAAGGAAGAAAGGAACTGCCAATCGTGAATATTCCAAGGGTTGCACTTAAATGAGAATGCCGAGTAGCCGTCGTCGTCAGCACGTAAAAAATGAAAAGCTATACAAAATTCTCTTCATATTTCATATACACGCATAGTATTGCATTTTTTTGTTCTTCTTCTCCATTCTAATAATACGTCTGGCTCTGGATGTATTTAAATGAAAACGCAACAGTCGACATTGGATTGAATCTGATATCACCAATACACACAATACATATTATCGTACCCTTTTTAAAGCTCTCGATTCCGTCTCTCCGTCTCAAATATTTTTCCATCGACGATCGACGTACACATGCAAGAATTGCTTTTGAATATCAAACGCAATCATCTACATATTATTTTGTTGTACTCCTTTTTCTTTTTTCATTTTGCCTAGATACTCTGACTGACGACTGACGATTCTGGGTCCGTCCGCACATGCATGAAGACAGTGCATGATGGAAAAGTCAGTACATAAGGCGCCTTTTGCCTCTCTCTTGGTATAGTTATAACATTCTACAAACTCAATACTTAATACAAACTTAACGTACCTCATGCCTCATGTAGAGTATCTATCTATTGTGCATATTACTTATTACTTGCATAACTCTTTATTAGTAAGTCGTACTCGTACAAAACGACACATGGCATAATATTGTAGTATTGATAATAATATTATTTTATTATATGGGTTGAATCGTAACTAACTGCTAAATATCATAATCGTCGTTGTAAGGAAAAATAATGTAAGTAACGAAGAAGAAGAAACAGTGGAGAACTGAGTGTAGAATTTCAACCAGCCATTCCACGTGTATTCAATATCAATCCACACACACACTCCTCCTTTTCCTTCGTTCGTAGTAACTCTATTTACTATTACATACTATTACTATCCGGCTTCTTCTTCTTGTTCTTTTTTCTTTCTTTCTGATTCAGCCTTCCCTACAGTCAGTCAGTCAGTTCGTTCAAGTGGTGGTCGAGTCTCAGTTTTTTTCCGACTCCAACCCAACTCAAATAAAGCAGGACAAGTCTCACTCAAAAGTGTGTAAGTGAGAGCAGCTGCCAAGCAATATATTGATTTTTTTTTGCCCAGCAGCATTTACAATTTACCCAACGCTCACAGCTGTAGTCGTAGTCGTAGTTTTAGTCACAATACACAATACACAGATTTTTCGCACATATATAATACATAGAACAGATTAGACGTCGACGACAACCGGCTTTTGCATTTTGTTTGCCTTTTAATTTTTTGGTAAGGGAAACAACCATAATTATCATAATTTTGACCAGTTTTTCAATAGCAAGTTGATAAAATACTAAATTTGGGACTTTTAGTGTGTAAAAAAGCAAAATGGAAAATATTTTTGGAAAAAGGATTATCTTGCACTACTTTGACTCCATCCGGCGCAAAGCACGTGCAGATGCTCCGCAACAGAATACAAGATCAGTAGAAGCTCCAATAGAAAAAATACTAGGAAAAAACGAGTAGGGTGAAACGTGGATTTTATTAATAGACTTGAAATGAATTCTTTACTTTTTCTTTCCAGTTTTTCTCGCTAGCTTATACACTATACACATTGGAAATACATAGGACAAAAAATGTGTGGGATTTGGACTTACGTTTTAAAAACTCGTACAGAACTCTCCGATGAACTCAAAACCCGGCTGTATTCCGCCTTCATCAAGCTTAAACACCGAGGACCAGACCGATCCGACTTTATTGAATTTGACCTCCTCCTGCCCTTTTTCCTGGGCTTCCATCGACTCGCCATTATTGACCCCACGACGAATGGAGACCAACCTTTTGTCTGTGAATGGGAAGGTAAAAAAAGAACATGAGATTTATTTTTTTTACTATTTTTGTGAATATGACGAATAAATTACGACATTACGTAATAAATCTTAATACATAGACACTATTTTAAATGAAGGGCGAACAATTTACACGTTGTGCAACGGAGAGTTGTACAACTACAAGAAGCTGATTGAAAAGTACAAAATCCCCGTGACCTCGGGCTCGGACTGTGAAGTGATTCCCTACATTTATCGGGAGTATGGGATTGAGACCCTCGTGGACGAGATTAAGGATGGAGAGTTTGCCTTCACTATTCTGGACATTCACTTGGAAAATCGGACCATGACTTTGTACGCGGGGCATGACCCCACGGGCGTCAGACCCCTCTTTCTCGGTCAGGATGAGCACTGTGTCTGCTTCTCCTCGGAGCTTTCTTCGTTGGTCGAGGTCGTGGATGCCTCCTCGATTCAACTTTTTCCTCCGGGCTCCTACATCAAAATGACCTTTAGTATCGACCCGAATACGGGAAACGCCGGAGTTGAGCAAAAGGTCCACACTTATTACGACTTTGACGCGATTCCTCCTTTTAAAGAAGTCGAGTCCATCGACGTTTTCGAGCCGGCTTATTTAGACGCAGTTTGTAAAAAGGTCCGTAATAAAATAATATAAAAATTCGAAGTATTTTTTGCACATTTTTTGTTTGTGGATTGCCCGAAACAAATTATTGATAAATTTTTAAAAATTTTAATTCAAAATAGGTTCGAACGACTTTAGAAGAAAGTGTGATTAGTTATTTAGCCGCGGATCGACCCCTTGGCGCCCTTTTGAGCGGTGGTCTCGATTCAAGTCTGGTTGTGGGAATTGCGGCAAAACACCTGAAAAAGTACGACAAGAAACTCCGAACCTTCTCCATTGGAATGCCCGGAGGAACTGACGGTAAAATCACATTATTTTCAGTAGCTTTTATGAAAAATGAAAAATATTTTTAAAAAAATTACGGTAGAACCTCTTTTACTTTAAATAATAATTTTTTTTGCTCCTTGTTCACTCAGGACCATTTGCTCAAGCCGTAGCCGACTACTGTGGCACTGAGCACACTCACTTTGAAATATCGACAGAAGACTTCCTGGGAGCAATTCGGGAGGTCATCCACGCCATTGGTTCCTACGATATCACCACCGTTCGAGCGAGTGTGGGTCAATACTTGGTTGTCAAGAAGATCTCGGAACAGACTGACATTAAAGTCCTCCTCATTGGCGACGGTTCCGACGAACTGTGTTCCGGCTACATGTACTTCCACAAGGCCCCCAGTCCCGAGGAGAGTCACTACGAGAACTGTCGGCTGCTCAAGGAGATTGGCTATTTCGACGTGCTCCGAGCGGACCGAGGAGTTGCCCACCATGGTCTCGAGGCTCGCTGTCCCTTCCTCTCCCTCAACTTTATCGACACCTATCTCAAGCTAGACTGTAGGGTGAGGGTGCCCATTGAAGGGGTGGAAAAGTGGCTGTTGAGACGGAGCTTCAAGGACTCGGACGTTATTCCCGAGGAGGTGAGGATCCGACCCAAGTGTGCTTTTTCGGACGGAGTGTCCAAAAAAGAGAAGAGCTGGTTCATCATCTGTGGAGAGAATGCCGAGAGACTTTACACCCCGGAGGAGTTGGAGGAGGCCAAAAATACTTATAAACATTTGCCCCCTTTCACATATGAGAGTCTGTATTACCGCAAGACCTTTGAGGAGTTTTATGGAAAAGAGAGCGCTCAAATCATTCCCCACTACTGGCTCCCCAAGTTTTGCGGAGATATTAACGAGCCCAGTGCTCGAGTTTTGGATGTGTGTCGGGAATGAAAAAAAATTTATCATATTATTACTATCATTATACCTATTATGGAAATGAAAAAGAAAGGACAATTTGACAATTTATCAAAATTTAAAACACGATTGTTAAATATTATTAAAAAGTTTTCCTTTTTTAAATAAAATAAAATCTGAAAGTAATCAACCACTTACATATATTATATATTATACAGTTGAATAATTTTCCCATCATAATAAACAACATACTATGTACCGACAACACACACAAACTTAACATTATCTAATACTAAATAACTGTAATTCAGATTTTTCTACATTACTATTGTTTTGTATTTGTATCTAATGATAATAATATAATAATTACTTGTCATAATATTATAAATTATAACTGTGTACTTTTCAGACTTTGAACTTGAGCTGATTCATGAGAAATCAATTTAACATAATATATAATATTACAAGTTATTGTTGTATTAATAAAACTAAATACTACTATCGTTGTTAAAACCGTCTCCAATTATTAATACCTTGAAAAAGATTACAGTAAGCACAGTGGAAAAATTGAAATTAATTACTCTACAATCAGATCTACATTGATTTTGTTATATACTTTAACAATAGGTATTATGACATAGGTAAAAAAGTCATAATTAGGCAACTAGGACTGTGCCATGATATCATTAGATTATGTATTAAATATTAAGTAAACATAATATTATACTTCAGTACATTTTTCATCATTTTCATAGAACAAGTACCAGAAAAGAAGGAACTTTGACAAAAAAAAGTATGTGTTTAAATGGCACTTGTAGTATTATTTCATTTATCAGTCTATATCATAAGATGTTAATACATAATTAGTGTTATTGTTTAAATAGATCAGTCATTTTTGAGCTCATACTGTCATGTTATGACTCTGTAAGAGTATAAATGTATATAAAAAGTTTTGTATACAGTAGTACATTAAGTATGAGGTACATTATTTAATGTTTTTAAATATTATTATTAGTGGTTGTTGTCGTAGCACTGTTATCATAATCATTGTCATCTTTAGACATTATAGATGTATCGTGAGGTATTTTAAACAAAATTAACTGGTAACTGCTAATAAATACTGCGATACTATAATAATATAATATAAGGTGTCATAATATTACCTGGTTGGAATGATTATTAATTCTCTAGACAATAAGATTCTCTATGTTTTTTGACGGCCGCAGTAGATGTACTCGCAAAGCCACAAGCTTGACAAGTGAAGTTGACCTCGGCATGAAATTTCTTTATGTGGTTAACCAATTCCGTTGCAGACTCAAAGTCAGAATTGCAAGCCACCTTGCCAAAGACCGCCATACATTTATGCGGCTTAAATGGCTCAAAATCCCATTTCCTGTCTACCTTTGCTTTCTTTAAGCTCGTCGCCGTCTTGTTCTCGACTGAGGACGATCTTTTCTGAATTGGGAAGTGGGAGGTGATTTTTGTGGGTCGCACAGTTGAAACAGAAGCTGATCTTGATGAGTTTGAACGGAGTCTCTTTAAATCCTTTTTTTGCTTGGGTTTCTCCCTCTTGGCTTCTTCAGTCTTTGCTTTTGCTTGTAGGATTATCGTCTCTACATTTAAACTTTTGTTCATAACATTATGTTTTGTATCACAATTTCTAGAAGTAGAAGCCACATTATCATTTTTTACTTTGCTTACACTTATCCACAAACTTTCCAACTTCTTAACATTAACATTTTCGTTGTTCGTAGTATTTGTTGTTACTTCTACATGATTAACATTGATATTTTCGTTATTTGTAGTATTTTTTGTTGGCTCTACTTCATTAACATTGACATTTTCATTGTTCGTAGTACTTGCTGTCTCTGCTTGCTTAGCATTAACATTCTTGATAGCTTGATCTTGGATAGTATGTTTTCCTTTATAAGAAGTACAAGTAGTACATGTAGAACAAGTAGTAGAGGAGGTAGAAGTAAAACTTGTTGTAGAAGATAATGTTGTGACAGATTGGGATGAATTTGTTGTCGAAGAGGTGGAAGGTTGAGATGAATTACGAAATTGTCGTTGTCGTTCTAAACAAACTTGAGAGCGTTTCTAGAAACAAAGAAGAGGAATTAAATATTATACTGCTCTCAGCTAATCTTTTGCAATAATATGATTTTTTTGAAATTATTTTACAAGTGTAAATTACGTATCGTTAATTTATTCATCAATCTTACCTGTTCATTACAGCTATGTGATATACTGGAAGAAGACGAATAAGAAGACGAATAAGAAGACGAGGTACTAGCACTAGTATTAATATCCGAGATGGAGGATCCGTTTCCCTCATCTTGACCTTCAAGATGATGATTGTCATCACCACCATTACCCTGTTGTTCCTACAATTAGCAAATAAAATAAATAATACAAAATAATTACATAATAATTTACTTGCATTGTTTGCAAATTGTTGACATTGGGTTTGTTTGATCCGGTAAGGTTTGTAGTTGGTACATAATAGTTGAATCAGTATCATTATAACTTGTATGATAATATAAATATAAACTGTTTTGATGCTATGATAGTATAATATATTTATGCAAATGAGAAAAAGTAAAATAAACTCACCTTGTTTTCAGATGACATGACTGTACTTTTACAAAATATCGTATTCCTGTATTATTCCTTTTGATAAGTAAAGATGAGGTTGGTGATTGACGAGAGAGACTTCAAAAATACAAACTTCTAATTCTAATGATATAGAGTTGGCAATCGCAATGTAAGTATGTACTATGTACTAACGATAAGTGATCAATACTTTTTTGAACACAGTGTCATGTTATTGCAATATCACACTAAATGTATTATAGTAATATATTAAATCTTTGTTTGTTGTTTGTTATGTTGTGTTAATGTAAGTATCTACCATGTGAAAAATTATAACAATCGACACAACAGCTCAGGTCTACATTTCTGAGCGGTCTGATGTAAGATATTGTGACAATGTATTGTGTTGTGCGTACAATTAGTACATTTAAAAGGAAAGATATAACAGTCCAATTATCTGTGATCTAGTGTTACAGGGTGTAGTGTATAGTGTATGAAGCAAGCCATTAAAATTTAAAATACAAAATGTCAAAATGTGGACTAGACGATCCACCATCCACCAGTGAAGTACAAGGATGGTCACATTAAAGTCCTAGAGAAAAAAATAAAAGGTGAAAGTGAGTTACTTAAACTATAAATGTATTTTAATATTACTATGTTAAAAGTTAGAAGTAAAGTAAGTAAAAAGTAAAAGGTAAAAGGCACACATTGAGAAAACGCCACACTCTGTGCTTTGCTTTTAATTTTTACTTTATACTTTAAAGTGTGGCAACAAGCAAAAAGAATATAATATTTATGTACTTACATGGAGTGGGGTCACAATCAGGTTTCACTCTTTTAATTGTAGTAAATAATTAACTTTCTTTAACTGGAATGTGCTTCTGATGAAAATAAAAAGGACTAAAAGATAAAAGAGAATAACACAAAACACAAACAAAGGAAGCGGAAAGCGGAAACAGCAAGATATTCAAAATGCCTTAGACGAAACCGCCATATGTACAGCGAACTCACACCTTTGAAATTTTACTTTCCCTAGATGAGCGTATTCAAAGGATTTTCGACAAAACGTTTCGACAAAGTTTAGTGTTTAGTGCTGATTTAAAATTTGAAAATATTTATCAGCAAACAATTAAAAATATCTTTGTTGCATTAATTGGTTCAATGAAGGTTCAATAATATCACTAGGTAATAGAATAATAGAAGTTTGGAGACGGCAAACAAAGTTTCAGTTCCAGAGCTTGTACCCTCAAGAAGCCTCATTGTTCAACTGTTCAACAAAAGGTAAGTTTTTGACAACAACTGAACATTTTTTACAAAATCTCCTCATTTTGTGAACAAAGTTAACTTTATTGCCCAAAAATCTTATGCAGGAGCCAACAATGAATTTTTCTCACACGAGAGACATGCATTATTTCAATAATTACGTTATCATAATATAAGCAGAATGCAGGATCAGCATAATATTGTTGTTTTTCGCCTGCCTTATTGCACTTTGCAATCACAAACATAAAATATATTGAGATACAACTTTTAAATGCATCTGATCAATGCAATGAAATGGCCGTGTACTTTATCAAAGTCACAATGAGTTAATGTGCAGTTAGAGGATTTGAATAGAGACACTCGGCTTGATAAAAAGACAAGCTTCCGCATCCATTCACACTCGGTACCTAACATGACATTGTTTAGACATGTACATATGCATTTATAATTCATAATCAATAGATGAATCAATCCCTTCCATTGAATTGCTTATCCCTCTCCGTGCTAAAATAAATCGGGGGATAATAAATTAATAGATTGTGTACTGTGTATCGAATTAAGTATGATGTGTACTTGTTTTTCCACCTCCTACACTTTTAGTCTAGTCTTTATTTTTCAAACATAAATATATATATACACAAAAGTTATTCGCCATGAGTAAATTGACATTGCTGACCTTTCTGTTGGTTGTGCTCGTCTCCGTTCTTCTTCAGTTGGCATCAGGCAAACCGAAGGAAAAGCTCACGCAAGAGCAAATCTGCGCACTTCACAAGAAATGCAGAGGTATAAAATATAAAATAACAACTACTATTTATTATTGTGTCAATATTACGCAACGGTTTTCGAAAATAAAATAAAATTTTAAGGATTTTTCATCAGTGATTCTAGTTGAAAATGGTTTCGTTGCTCAAGATTTATCGTCCAAATACTCTGGGTATTATATTGTATTTATGCAAGTTTACTTTTGACTATTGATTATAGAGCACTGGAAAGAACTGGGTAAAGACACTCTGCCCAAATACGATATAGATAACCCACCGGAAGTTGGTGAATATTTTTGCCTCCATACAGAGGTACATACAGGGATTCAGACTAATTGCTAAATTACATATTATGCAATTATATAATATGGCAGGTGTACGTGATTCAGAAAATTAAAGGATAAATTAAAATATTTTTGCCAACAGCCCTGCATAGTGGAACGGAAAAAGTTTTGTACAGCTCACAAGGAAGATGGCCATGAAACAGTGGAGGAATACTGTACAGAGTGGGCGGAAGCTGGCTGGGTCTTAGAGGAATAAGATTCTAAGGGCTGGATAATATAGTGTCACAGGACAGCTCGTTTTATATTTTATAGTACTGAACTAACTAATAAGTATTGGTGACAATAATGGAAAATATGAATGGAGAATGCAAAGGAAAGAAAAAAATGCATAATATAATTTATGGAATCGCGAGAAATGTGAAAATATGAAAAATGAAACAATAAAGTGAAAAGAGAGAAAGTTTGATTGTTATTTTTTTGCAGAAATGATTGACTATTTATTTGGTTTTCTTTGATGGAATATTATTAGTAAAATAATGATATATAAATACATACATTCACATAATATATTTCACATGTTCATCTCAGACTCTTCATTCATTACCGTAAACACAAAGTAAGTACATTCACATATACTTGATACTTGCATACTCGCACACACTGATTAAAAATAATTATTAGGTATTTGTATGTAGTTGTAGATTGTAGATGTTACATAACATTTTTTCATGTATGTAAGAGAATCGTCTACTTTTCACTGCTATATAATATTTTCTATACAATAATAATAATATTAATACGTAGATACATAATGTTTTTATATAATTGTCAAATCAAAACAATGATGACGACGATGATGATGATGATTACAGTTTACAGTATTGTTGGACATTAGTTTTGGCAGCACATCCACATATCCAAAATCCAAACCAAAAAAGAAAATATCCCTTTTCCTTTTTTTTCGAACCTTTTTCCTTATACGTATAATATAGTAGATAGTTGTTGAATAAATAAATATTCTTTGAATCCCTTTTTGTGTACATTTTAGCAGAAATAAATAATACTTACTATACTTATCTAACAATAATTATTGTAAACTATGTTTAAAACTCTACAGCGCTATAGCAGACCATATCAATCACCAAATCAAAACCAAAAAGACACGATTTACGATAATGGTACAATAAACTGTAAATTGATATAATAAACTCAACGAAAATTCTGGTTTTGATTCGTTGATTATATAAATTGAGAGAGTTTTTTGTAAAATGGTCATTTTTACTAAAAGACCTTATGTATTATGTATCTTTATTCTCAATTCTCACGTTTTCTTTCATCCTTTTCTTTTACACCTAACTAAAATACTAACTACACATTACAAAGTTCGCCGGTACATAGTTTACCTTATCTTAATTTAACCCTTTTTCAAAGTTTTTTATACAAACATCTAACATATACTTGAATAAATAAATAAGGCTACTAAAAAAGTCTTTCATTTAAATATACAACCAAATGAATAGTCTAATGATATATTAGTCTATGTATATGTTACCGTGATTTTGTACAATCCGTGATTGTATACAATCACCGGAATTGTATACAATTCACTAGTGATT
>JAQIVE010004547.1:0-14369 GCA_034698285.1 Sminthurinus bimaculatus | reverse complement strand
ATATAAGCTTGTAGTACCGACACATACATACATACACATAAGATATACTTTTTGTACATGTGTGATTTGGTGTTTTTAGGTTGTTATTTTGTCGGTGGGTCGTGTTGGAACTTCACACTGTTTGCCATATGGTTCTCTCTCTATCTCTCCTCTCTCTTTCATCATGCTTGTTCGCCTCTCTTTTGCTTTTCCCTCCGTTTGGCTCCTGGTTCTACACAAACACTTGCCTTCTACTTTGTAGTCACCCGTCTCTCTCCTCTATACTTTGTATACTGAAACCATTACGGCATTTCCGTATACATAGTTTAATGAAGACATACATACGTGTAATGCTCATTGTCTATTATGACATTGGTCGGACTCTCTATACTATGCTATTTAAGAAAAGTGCATGAACATTGAACATGGATGGAAACTTTTTTGTTTCCCTTTTGGAAAGTTTACCTCGAAAAATCTCAGGTAGAGCTATCCAATCCAATCCAAAATCCATGTAACAAAACTAACAGAGTCAAATCATTGTAAGCGTTTTGTACACTTCATTTTTGTCAGGTTGTGGCTAACTTGAGTGAAAAAATACATGGACTGTACACTGTACATGCATCTATCTAAATAAATGCATCCAAGTTCTTTGTATGTATGTACAATGTACATATTATATACGCTGAGGTGTTTTCAAATTTGAAATTGGTTGCATTGCGATGCCTTGCTTGCTTGTTGCTGCCTTTTCCCTTTTCTTGAGAGCTGATTGTAAATTATTTGAAGGTGAAATGAAAAGAAAAGAAGAAAGGCGGAGAGACAGAAGAGAATAGACGAGATGAGGAGAGGATGGGGCTTTTTATCTAGAGTGGTTTTCAAATTTTGGATTCTCATCCTCGTCCCTGTGAAAAAGCAGAAAAACAGAGCATACTCTTGGACTTTGAGTTGAAGTTGGACATGAACATGGACAACCTACATGATTACTCCATTTGGAAGTTGCATATTACAATTTACAATGCACATTCATTCACCATGTTCTTTTACACCACACAACACCATAGTTACCATCAACCATTTACCATACCCAGTAAATGGCCTTTTTGCTCTTCTTCTTGAGTCTTGAGGTTAAAATTTGGACGACGAAAAACGAAAGAGCTGGACCAACCAGCAGTTGGCCGTGTTGCCGTATAATAATGAAACGATTTTGAATATGTAGTTGAATCCTTCTTTTCTGCGTCTTGGTTGTCCTCCCTTGTTTTAACCCTGGTACAAAATACAAGACAAAAGAAGAGTGGGAGAATATTTTATGAGGGCAAAAAATTGAATATTATGCATGTTATGTAATGGAACCTCGAAGACTGCTTCGTTTTACATGTGCATAATGTATACATATAAAGTATAAATATACTTTGTATATTCATGAACTTGAATTTGAAAGTGAAAAGCATCAGCTATGTACAGCAAAAAGGCAAACGGGAGTAACGTCATTAAAATTTTATGTGTAATAATATAGAAAGGGACTGGAAGGGAACTACTGCTATATGTATGTAGTTAATGGATGGAAATTTATAAACAATACATATTATGTTGAAAGTAGAATGTAGACAATACACATGAAATTAACCAGTGTATGTACACAGCTAAATGACTTCATTATAAATGCATTTAGTGTTTACTTTGGCTTTTTAACTGGAGAGGATGAGGAAAATCAGTGTTGAGTCGTCTGACAGTAATTAGTTAATACCCACCTTTTATCTTGAGTCTTTAGTGAACAGACAGAATGCAGATATGTAAGTTGGCTTTGGCTTTGAATTTAAATTCGCCGTGGACTTGCTCTTCATTTTAATTTATCTACATCTGATGTCTGTAGTCTATACACTATACACATTACACATATCTGATCCGAACTCTTTTTATTTAACTTTCTACTCTTAGATAGTCAAATATTTTTAGTAGCTTCAATTTCAGTGCTCCCTGGTTCATTTTTAAAGGCCGTGAGCTCCTTTGTCTTTAGTTGTCGTTGTCTCACGGTGAGTCATGAATTATGAATTGCACGGGTAGAATAGAGTAATCATCATTATTATTTTATAATGCATAATGCACAATATGAGGGAGGATTTGAATATAATGCACATACTGTATTGAGCTGCACCAGGTTAAACAATTCAGTCGCATGAACCATGAACACGAGCATGCTTATGCTTATATTGGAGCTCATTGTTGACGTACCATATAATGTCACAATATATAGGTAATTGCGATGAAAACAACAACATGGCAACAATTATACAGTTTATCTAGGTATGTATGTGTACTGTGAATGAAGGAGCGATTGAATGAATGGATGAATGAATCACAGTAGTGGTGTCGTTAAGAATAATAAAATAGATAATGCACTCAAACATGCATTATAATTCATAGCAGTATGTGTGTGTACTGTGTACTTAATATTTAATAATGTGATTTTTACACGTCGTAACTAATAATGCATGCGGATCTTTTTCTGTTTTACAATACCATATACATAGTCAATATACATACAATGCTAATTGAAAACTCACTCTAGTTTACTTGTAACTGAACGACGTGAGGACCCGATTCCGAGTGTTAAGTTGTTTAAATTTTTAACTAATCCACTTAAAATTCTCTTCAGGATCAAGATTGTCATTAGACTTTGTGCATGTGCATTATTTTCACAATTATTGTACAAACGAGAATAATGGTTTTTAACGTTAAAACCTCCCGTGTTACTGTACTCATGGTTGTCATTATTGATTGTGAGTTTAGCTGAATTGTCAAATTGGGTTAAACTTTAAGATAGAATCAGCCTTGGAATTTAACATGTAAGTGGTGTGAAGGAAAAACTGGAATCAAGTTCAAAATCGAGATTTGTCTCTTTTCATCTGTGTATCAGTATCAGTATCAGGATCTGTGTATGTATGTAAGTGAAAATGCATTTCTTTAAAAATACACAAAGGAAACTGGAGAATAGAGTTATTATGCATGGATGGAGGGAATCGGGTTCTATGTACAATGTACAACTATGAATCGATATGTGTATTTCAGTGCAAAGTATTGTACAAGAAGACGAAGAAGTATGCAAGAGAGTCATTTGACTTTCAGATCTACAGCCATTTCCCCTTGTTGTGTGTGTGTGTGTGTTGGTGGGAGAGAAAATAAGAGAACCTGTTGGGAATCGGGAACAAATTAGGTTATTTAGAAGTTGAAGAACTCTTTCTTCTTCGTCTTCTTTTTGTTCCTCCTTTCCAGAGCGTTTATATATTCCTCTTCATGCCTTACCTAACCCACAACTATACAAATGCCCTAATGTAAATGTAAAGTACAGAGGAGGATTTCTTTGTGTGCCAGTAACACAGTCATAGTCGTATGTATACTTATTCCACAGGGTTTGTTTTTTCCCTGCTGCTGCTGGTGCTGATCCGTGTTTTTGTTGCTCCTCTTGCGCTGGTTGTGAAAGACAAAAAAAGATGGGTCGATAATACATACATACATACGTGGATATAATTCCCGTAAAAAACAACATCTACGAAGAAACAAGCCGAGAAGCTCAAAATTGAATATACATTTAGGTATCTCTTCATACATAATATGTAAGGTATCTTCAATACAACATATATATATGAAATGCACATTGCAGTCCGAGTTTGATTGTTAACAAAGGGAGAAAAGGGCTTTATATAGTTGTATTCTATTGTACTTGTACATTGTGCATGGCACAGTACATTACATATCGTACAATTTACAATTATTATGTTGGCTGCATTTGTATTTGTATTATTTGTACATTACATTTTTTTGAGCATGAGGAAGAAGAAGAAGCTCAAGAAGATATCCATGTAGTATGTGTATGTGTATGTATATCTATCTAGCTGGATTGAAGAAACTTGTGGTGCTGTTGATGTTGCTCCATGTGCATGGGAATCTCCCATGTGCATTGTGAAAAGCAGATAGATGAAGAAAAAGAAGCAGCATAAGAAGAGACACAACTCTGTCTCACGTACACACAGTATATTACATCTAATGTGTATAATAATGAGTATATCTTTTTATATAGTGTAGGCATGGCACAGGTAAATGCCCATATGTACATTATTACAGGTAGACAATATACAAGCAATATGTATAATGTATACGTATAGTAACAGTGGAAAGGGAATGGAAGGAAAAGGTTTCGTCAGCCAGTTGAATATGAAGTTGGAGGTTTAAGTCAGGTAAAAGGAAGAAGAACCAGAAGAAAGAAGAAGAAGGTGCAGAGCGAGAGAGAGGCAGAATGTTGTTGGTACATAATACTGCATAAGCATTAAGCATAAGTATGAAGCCAACGCAAAAGCCAACAGGTGTATAGTGTGTAGTTTATGCTGTGTATAGTTATAATACGGAGAGTGCAACAATGGGGCTTCCACTGTGGGGGTTGCCTTTTCTCCCTATCTCAATGCAATCCTTCCCACTATCTCCATCCATCTCGTATGTATATATGCTTTACATATAAAATATGCACAGAGTTGTATGCACAGGATTATCCACAGTCCAGGTATTATAATATATTATGGAGTTGTTGAATAAGGAAAGGAGAGGAAGGAGGGAGATAAGGTGCATGTATATTATAATATAGTAAAAGTATGTATACTGATATGTTATAGTTTTGTGGCTATACTCGCTCCAGCACAGAGTTTTGGTCTTTAAGTCTTGAGTCTTGAGCTGGTCTCATCCCCATTATACCCATTACTTACCTTTACCTGTTGTTAGGCTGATATTCCTACGTGTATACATTTTTTATATGACAATATTATATACCTGCATGCGCTTTCAAGGTATGCACTTACATAGGTGTATGTATTATGTATGTATGTATACTGTGTAAAAAGAGAGGGGGATTAAGCCAAAGCATGTGGTTGTTTGAGACCAAGAAGCAGACCAAGACTTTGAGTTTCAAGACGACCAGAGACAGGCAAGACATGATGAGGAGAAGGTGAAGGAGTAGATTGTGTATGTGTGTGTGATTTTTTCATTGTTGAAGTTGGATTGTCTTGAACGTCTTCTGTCTCTACTCTAGATTATCTATCTGTGTTGTCATTATCAATTGATAAGTTGATAAGAAATATTATATAAAAGTAATTTTCCATGTGATCTCAACTTTTGTCGGAAAATTGTCAATCGCATTCGATTGTATATCTATTTATTATTTTTTGTTGTGTTGTGCTGTGGTGATATGAAAAAAAAATTCGGATCTTTTTGAAAAGCATTCAGAATCTATATAATTGAATGTGTGTGGTTATGAAAATTGCTAAATTGTAGCAATTAAAGTGCAGATTCTGATATAGTGTTGATTTCTAATGACAGGGAATTGTTATCAGTAGTCATTAATTTGGATATGAATTATTATGCTTTGGGATAACGGCCAAAAAGTGGATTAATGATCATGATCATGTTGATATCTCGAGTGTTGAATCAAAAGGTGGAAAAATTTGAATCAAGTTTAATTAAAAGTGTGAATTTCAGTGTAGTAAATAATGTCAATGTGAGGATTGTGAACCGTCCGATTTCTGACAAATTGCTTTGTTATTGATATTCAGGTGCTGGGGACGGATCGAGAGAAAGAGAAAGAGAACGGGAACGAGAAAGGGATCGAGAAGGATTGTTAGTGGACCCTCGGACAAGTCGACAGCATCAATTTATCCACCAGCCTCTCCATTATCTTCCTCCAGTTCCAGTGTCAGTGCATCATTCTGTGCATCATCCAGTTCCAGTGAGTGTGAATGTGAATTTGAGTGCTAATCAAGGGGTGAACAGTCTTCGACTCACCCATCGACACAATCACAACCATAATAATCACAATCAAAATCACAACAGTGGTAGTAGTAATAGTAGTAGTAATCACTACTCAACTACTAATTCAACTAGCAATTCAACCAGTAATCACCTACACAGTGTCGAAGCCATGAAGTGGTTTGGCAGTAAAGTCCACGACAGTGGTCCTCAACTATTGAGTTTGTCCCCCCTCCGACTCGACGATGATTCGGGGGAAAATGGCAGTGAAAATATGTACTTCCCACCCTCTGCTCCCTCCACACCGAGTGAACTCAAGAGACGGACTCGAGGTCGAAGTAAGTATTTTTTTCCTTTATTCTTCTCCAGTTTCTCTACTTAAATCATATAAGTAACTGTCAATCTCGTATTTCTTTTTCTATTCCTTTTTACCTTCTTTCTATTCATACCTTCATGGCTGTGCATTTTACCCGGTAGTAAAATTCGGAGGTTTTTTCATACATACCGAAATACGTCTTTTCGTTTCCTTGCAAACTTTTCCACGTCTCCGGGTTTGTTTTCCCCTCCAGTGCTTTTCCCATACTTCTTCTCCAGTTCTTTTCTCATTTTCATCCTCTATTCGCATTCGCACGCATTAAACAATGCAAGATGCAAGCATTCCAGATCATATACTGCATGTACATAGTTTCACAATAGTTTAGTTTTTGGAATTCGGATTCGGATTGAGGATCCAAGTTGAATTGAAGAAAACTCGGGATTCGAGGTTCTAGATCTAGACTCGAGGCAGACTTGAGTTGAAGATTTGAACTTCCGCCCCCAACATTTCCACTTTTATCATGCTCACACTCAAACAAACAAATAGTTTCTCTTTCTTCTACTTCTATTATATTATATTTTGTATTTCTTGCATTCTCTTTGCATTTGTATGCAAAGAGGCTCCTCCATCATTATCAATTTTATATTTAGTAAAAGACAAGGGAAAGACGGAGATGGAACCCGAGAGAAATTTCTGGGGCTTTTGTTTTTCATACATTCAAGTATTTATTTATTTCCGGCGTCGGAGTTTTGAAGTATTAACTATGTATAGGAGTCGATGCATCCTTCCCTTCTCAGAATGAGGAAAATGCAGAAAAGTGCGTATATGAGTATGCATGAGAGTGAGAATGGGATGGGGCCAAGACACGATCATTTATTGCCTCGTCACACTCGAAAAACCCTTTGCTTTACATATATACACTTTACATACACCAAAAACGACCATCATAATGGCAGTGTCGATGCCTCTGCCACTGTTTTCTGGTGTTGTGTTGTGTTGCATTGTCACAGTCAGACACTTTCCGAATGTCTGTCGCCTGAGTTTGAGTTTGAGTCTCAGACTGAACTGAACTGAGCTGAACTTTTGTCTGAACTTGAGCAAAAGTACAAACTTTGATGGATGTTTTATCAGCAGGAACAAATGGAACTATTTCATAGTATTTGGATTCTATGGGTGCATAATGCATAATATATGTATCTATAATCTATATATTATGGGATATAACTATTTATATATATTTATTTGTCCATGTCAAGCCATAGAATGACATATAAGATGGGATGCACCGCCATGCACTTTCAACTTTTTTTCCTTCCTGTATTCCACGCCATATGGGCTATTTCGGTTGGATTTGGATTTGGATCCCAATCGTATTTGCCTGCCTGCCTGCCTTCGACTTTGTTTCTTGGAGTTAAACTTAAACTTGAAGTTGAGCACAGAGGAAACGAAAAAAAGTTGAGAGGGAACGAAAAGTTGTTTCTTTCTTCCTTTCTTCTTTTTTATACACATATGTACTCACAAGTCACTTGTCAGTACTCAGTTGCTTCTGTTGAGTTCTGTTGTTTTTTAGAGGGAAAAACTTAAATTTGAAAAAAATCAAGTTCATTCATCTAACGCTGAATGTTCTGATTCTTCTGTTCCACGAATAGATGATAAATGTGTGTGAAGAATGAAGAGCCAAAGTATGCAGTGTGTATTTACGAATTTGGAAAAAACCTTAACTTTGTTTCACACTCTTTTTTTCTTCTTAATTTGGTCACCTTATTTTCGATTTGATTTGGTGGCCATTGTTGTTTCAATTTGAAAATCTATACACCGCACTTGTTTTGCTTGACAGAAGGTGCAGAATGTTCAACTTTCTGAGGAAATCTTTTCCATCCGTTTTTTATTTACGTATGTATGTATGTATGTATGTACTTGCAACGAGTTTTTGTTTGTTTATGCGTGAGGATTGCGCTAAGTTAACTGGATTAGAAGAAGCTGAAGAAAAGTTGTAGCGGAGGAAAAGGAAATGCATGTAAACATTATACATATGTGATATGTGCATAAAAAGTAAAATTACAATAAAACACATGCACTGCTTGCATATTACGCACATTTAATATGATAATGACGAGGATTGTTTTGCTGTAAAGTTGCTGCAAAGTTGTGCATAAAAAATGTAAACATTGCGTTTGAGCTGACAATGAGTTGAAATTGAATGGAAAATAATTGAGTACAGACAGAGACAGAAACGGACAGACAAAATACATCGGGAAAGGGGTGATTTTCTTCTTTTCTTTTCGTTTTTTGTTTTGCTCCTTTTGTATAGTTCATAATTGCAAGACGAGTGAAGAGCTTTGGAAATTATCATCATTTTCCCAGGGTGTTCATCTGCCTACATCCGCACATGATAATTATCCGTATTTCTTTTCTTTTTCTTCACACTGTAACAATATTGCGGTGAGCAAAATGTGTGTAAATAGAAAATTGTAAATAGTAAATTTTCTCATTTTCACGAAAAGTTTCACAGAATGCGAAAAAAACGTTCGAGAGAATTTGGGTGCTTGTTGCTCACTGTTGTCCACATTTTTTGTACATAGATTTCTACAGTTTCGTGCCATTGAGACCGCTAAAAAGGCAGCTGTACGTATATAAAAATGTACAACTAAATACATACATACAATACAAGTGAAATGAACGAGCGAAAAAAATCAGAGACATGAGACTTGTCACCAAAGTGACCTAAAAAGCGAAAAGAAGGGAGCCGAATTGAACTCCAATTCAAAACTGTCGCTGATCTGGTGATTTCCTTAATATTAGCATGTTATTATTATTCAATATTTAGCCTTTATTGTTTTTTTGTCCTATAAATTTTGTAACGCAACTTTGTTATGGTATACTGAGTCTTTGGCTAGTCTTCTAATGAAGAACAGTGACGAATAAAGTTTTATCATCATCATCATCATCTTTAAAATAAATAGAAATACATGTATACACGTACGTGTAGTAGCTTTATTTACTTCGTTGAATAGTACGCATAAAATACAACACAACACAATACACAATACTGATAGAATGAGAGTTGAGCTCGACGATGGTGTTCTATTTTCTCGTTAGACGTTCCTCTCCTTTTTATCCGTATACCTTATACACTGGGCTGACATTTGACGAGATGACGAAGAAGGAAAAAAATTGTGCCTTCGTCTTTGTCTCACACTTACATATATACGCATTCACATACACGACAAAATTCACTGTCGTCTTGTGTGTATGTACCATTTAAAATTTGAGATTTAAAATATTAAAGCGTATCAACATCAGCCGTGTATTATACTATACTTTATACTGCAAGAAGTGAATGAGTTGAATCTAAAATCCAAACTCGAGTGTCATACACATTCTACACATAATGAGGGCTCGTTTGTACACTGTACACTCACAGGCACAGACTTTAGACTTTGGGCAAATACAGAGTACGTGCGAGATCTTTTTTTCTTCGTTCCTTCCTTTTAATTTGTCATGTGTGTTCTAGATATATTCTAAGCATATGTATTATGTATGTATATACATATGAAAAAGCAATCACATCTGACGCATAGGACAACAACAACGACGATACTCTGAGGAAATTTGAGTGAGTGTCTAAAAAACGTAAAACGTATAGATGAACTTTTCCCTCGGCTAAATCTAAATTCCACATTCAAATTCTCTATATATTCTGATTCTGCCGGCGTCACTTGACACTTATTTATAAAATACATGTATAAAGTATACATACAGGAAAAAACGTTGTTTTTTCATACAGTTTTATGAACCTAAACTTTAGTTTCTTAGAAAAGTATGCGTATGCCTTATATGATAATATGTCACAGTCGGAGAGGCTTTAAAAATAATATAATGTTTTTCAAACATGAAGCATATGTATATTAAAAAGTAAATTCAAAAAGAGGGTTGAAATGCTTGGAATTGGGAATGAGGAGTTTATATAATGAAAAAATGAATAGAAATCATTTTCTTTGCATACACCACCAACCATATTCAGTATTCAGACAGGGAGGCAGTCAGTCAGTCAGTTGATATTATACATGACATTATGTTATTATTGCTATACTTTATACTTTATACTATACTAAATTTAGATATATGTAGACATGACCATGAAAGACACATCACCTGTCATTCAATTTTATTCCCTTCCTTTCCATAGCCATTCGATTTGTATGCATGTTGTATATATGGAACATTCAAAATTTCAAAGCATACATAAAGCACAACAAATAATGATAGCACAATATAATAATAATAATAATATAATACGGAGCTATATATAGCTAAATAAATAAAGACATGGAGAATGTTTAGTGTGCGGAATTTGATTTCTCATTCATTCCTCATTCATCATCGTCACCATGTTTCTTTTTTCTTTCTTTCTTGGGTTCGTCGTCAGTCTCCGTCTTTTTTTATAGAGAATATTTTATTCCATGTTTTTTACAATTAGATGGCCAATCGCTGGTTGCTGGTTTGTTGACTGTTGAATTAACAGCTAAGGCAAGTTTATTCGGGCATTGTTGCATTATGTGTAAATATTTGTTGATGTTTTGCTTGTTTTTGTTGTTGTTCAAATATTTGGTTGGTTGAACTGAGGAATATTTGATTGGCTTTGATACATGTACGTATTCAGACTTGTCTTGTGTCCAACTGAATTGAATTCTCTTTTTGATATGTAAGAGTCTGCTGGCCAGTGACTGCTGACCAGCCGTCACAAGTTTCATTCAAGTGGAAGTAAAGTAAAGTGATGCAATGACTTGAGACATTTTTAAAAGGGGAATCAGAATTCTAGGAATAACCTAATTGCGATACCAATTCTTTTTCTGTGCTTCTCCCAATTCTCAAGACTTTATGTTACTATTATTTGTTATGCAAAAGGACACATTTTTATACACAATAATATACAGTAGGGACGATGATGATGATCATGAGGAAATAAGTAATATTGTATATAGTGGACACTCACTCACACTGTTTGTTTACAGTTTACGCCATGTGAGACTTTTTAAAAAAAATTTCCTCAACATTTTTTTGAAATGGGAATGAGCAAAAATTTACACGACATGTGCATTTAGCGTAATTTGTATGCGAGATGGATCATGTGTATAATATTATGTATTATGGAGGTTGGCATGATAATAATAATTCCAAGAGGAATATGATACACATTTTACATTTCGTGAGCCGTCATTTGCTCGTTGCTCGCTTGTCAGTGACCATTTCTCTATACGTATTCTAGCAGACTGTGTGTAGGTTTGCTGATTCTTGTATTTGTACTATTCACCCATTTTACCCTGTTTTGCTTTAGTTTTCCATGGGAAAGGAAAAGGCGAGAGAGAGACGTGAGAAAAGTCACAGGGATACAAATAATACAATGCTGGCTGATGGCTCGTCATCCTCGCAATACCCAAACACATGTGTGTACGAAACGAATAGAATATAAACATAAACATGCAGTAGGATGCATAAAATACGTACAAAATTTAAGTTGCAACTCTCATGTACATAAATATGTGCATTTTACATTAGATTACGTTACATGCCTCGCTGTTTATAATCTTAATCTCGAAGGATAATCGCCATCGCTCGTAATTTTCCCCACAGGATTTTTTTACCACTGTATATACATACATACTGTTTGCTTATCGTTAGTATTTTGTGTGCATATCCTAATCCAAGTTATGTAATTTGAGCGTAGCCATAATAACAACTCATACACACCACATCAGCAAGACTAATCTGTCTACGATAGTTTTGCTCAAATTATAAAGAAAACAGAAAATTACACATGTATGTAGTGTGTACATAAAAAATCAGCCACGTCCGCTGGTTCTTGTTCCGCCGTTCTGGTTCTGCTCTGATTTTGGGAATTTTTTTCACACCTGAATAAGTTTTACCTTTTACCTTTACCTATTGTCAAATATGGAATTAAAATGGCAAATTAGTACTTAGTATTATTATGAGCGGGCTGAGGCTTATTTTTTCCACTAGGTTTTTGATGCGGATTATCGATTATTGGAGTTTCCAATACGCTGAGCCTTTTTACACAGTTCAAATTAATGGAAGGAGATGGGAAAATTTTCGTGAAAAAGGAAAGAAAGGGGACAAAAAGGGATCAAATTTGGGAACAGCTCGTTAATAGGGAAATTGGAAAAAATCCAGAGCATGGACGAAACACGTGATTTTTAATAAGATACGCATTTTTACTAATAAATTATCACATTTTTTTAAATTCTGGAAAAGTTAAATACTAGTCGTGGCTACTATTTCGACATTTACGGTAATAATGCTGAGTTTTTAAAGAAGCAGAGTCCAAGCCTGTAGAAGAAGGGCGGACGACGGCAAGGAAAGTAAATCCAAGACAAGAAAGACAAGCCAAGCCGGATTATATTTGCTATAGATTTGTAGAAGGAGAAGCGAAAAGTTTAAAGTCGAGTTAAGTTGACAGCTGGAGGGCATTGGAAATGTTCAGATTGCTCTGTGAGACTTTTGTTGGTTCTTTCGGCTTGGTTTTGGTTTGTCTAGCTGAGGGTTAGAAATTCGAATTGGAATATGTATCTCCTATCTGCTGGTTCCAGCTCTGGCTTGCTCTCCATGTATGTATGTACACATGCATGAGTGCGAGTTTTGCTTTTCTTTTTCTTCTGGATACTTTTATGTTCTTGCATTTTCCTCTGCTCAAAACACTTGCGAACTATTCCACCCTAAAGAAGTCCAGGTCTAAAGTATGTACATATCTATCTTCATACGTATTATGTATTTGGACATTGGATTGGTTTGGTTTGGTTTACTCGTGGTTGGCCAGACCTTTAAATTTACTGCCAAAGCAAAGACGGGGTAAAAAACTGAGGACCACTTTGGCAAAAGTAAAATATAAAACACAAGTCGATTGCTGATGCAGGCAGAGACCCAGAGTCTCCTTAAATAAATATGAACAGGGTGCCTCTGTCACTGTCATTTCCTCATCTTATATTATATTATAATGCTTACTTATCGGTATTGTCCTCTTCCATGCCATGCCATGCTGAATGTTGACAGTGTGTAAACGAGCAAAGTTTCTCAAGCTCAAATTAGTAAGTTAGTTGACTTTGACTTTGACTTGGATTCGATGAACTTGCACGCAGAGAAATTAGGCACAAGATCAAACAAAAGGGGAGAAAAGATGGAGGTGATGCAAAGGAAAAGGTTTTGGGAGACGATACGAGTCAAAATCATTACCCTTTACATATTACAATTACACACATTTTATAGTTTATTTAGTGAGGCAGTGGACCGTCGAGGTGTGAGCAAGAAATATGTAAGCTGTATAATAATAATACAATGTAAAGGAATGGAGTGCGAGTGCGGTGTCCCTTGGTTTGTTTACCATTTCCAATTTACAGTTTACAATTTCTGTTTGCTTACACTTTGTAAATGAAATAAAATGCACATAAATGATGGCGGTAAATTTTCTGGGCAAAGGAAAAGTCTGAGGCAAATTGTTCTTGTCGCCGTCCGCTAGTTATTATCACCTTTATGCATTTTCATGATTGTTGTTGTTGTTATTGTTATTATTGCTGTGATATTGTCCTGTATTATATTATATGGAGCTCATAAAAAGCCGAGGCACGGTGTTTTCAAGGAAATTTAAAGAAAGTAAATAATTATCGTCTTTACTTTTGATTTTGAGGCATCAAAAAATGTCGTCTATACCTTCTTTAATACAGTTTCCCTTATTAATTGTGTCCATCCATCTTACTTTGTGTAAGATTTTGGCACCTACAAAAGCTGGAAGCCGACAGTCACGAAACCAAATCAAAATGTTGTACAATTAACCGGCAAAATATAGAATGAAAGTTAAACTTTATTTTCTAGGTATGTTTACACGTGTGTATGAAAGCAAAAATAGCAGCCAAATTCTCTGGTCATCATTCTCATCTGATGATGATGATGATGATTATCTCCGATTCGAGATTAATTTGAGAGCAGTTTCAGTTTCACTCAGTCATCAAGCAAACAGTTAGCTTCTTGGATTCAAATTCAAGTCTAACAATGTACTGTATGTATTTATAATATTTTACTAGCCCAAATGAAAAGATATCTTGATTATGTTATTATCATTATCATTAGGCCTTGATTGTGACAATCTAGATTTTTGTAGGGCAAGACAGTTCCGTTTAGTTGAGATTTGGGATGTCTGTATCTACCAACGTTGGCTTTCAATCTTTCAATCATTGAAAAAACGAAAAAAATTTCCATCGTTTTCCATCACGTATGTATA
>JAQIVE010004546.1:0-14369 GCA_034698285.1 Sminthurinus bimaculatus | reverse complement strand
GTTTCCTCAAAACCTGCAACTTGAGACAGAAAACAGGCCGATGGAAATTCGGCATTAGAAAACTTTTAATAAATTCCAATGTTGGCAAATTGTTTCAACTCCCACATTATGTTGAAGTTGAGAAATTTGATTAGAAAAAATTATACTGCATGCTCAGCAGCCAAAAAAAACATTATGAATTGCAATGCAAATTTTGTCAACTTTCATCTTCTCAAGTTTTTTGCCAGTAGTAAACACGAACGTGCCTCATGCTGGAAAATTAAGATTTAGATGCATAAAGTATGGCAATGAAAACGCGTGTAAATGTTAAATGTCTCAATTTGTCCAAAAGAAAGGAGCAGTGCAAATACCAACTACTATTCTTGAGCATAAAATTCAAGGTGGACAAAGAGGAACGTGTAATTGCATCATTGATAGTTGATCATGTAAAGCATGATCACGATTTATTAGCACAATATTTTATCACGTGCATATGCATAAAAGCTAAATCTGAATACTAAATACCAAAAACACACATTGTGCTTTGTAGCAAACTATGCACTATGTATACGATAGAGTACGCAATGTGTCTGTGATATGTGATATTTTATTCCAACTCATATGCAAATATCGGAGGAAAAGAAAGCTGTAAAACAGATGTTCTTCATATTAATAAAAGAGAAGAAGAGAGTAGAGCTGGACGAGACTAAGCTATTACTCTGATATTATATCATCATATGCATGTTTTCTACAGTACACATTACATCATTGACGACTGTAAAAAAAACTGTGAAAAGGCATCGAAAGTCCAAATGTGAGTCCGACTGAATTTGCATTGCGGATTTAATTCGATTGATGATTAAAATGTAGAAGTATAAAAACAACCATGTGGATTTGTTTGACGCATACACAATGTGAATCCAATGTGTATTTTTACACACCCTAATTATTATGATTATTGTCTATACATGCATAGTATGTATTGTATATAAGAAAAAAGGGTTCTATAATATGGACTACATATCTCCAATATAATACATAGCATTAGAGAACAAACTGCATACAATGAAATTTGCTGTCTACTGTTTCAAACAGTGGCATATGAAATGATATGCAGAAAACACACAGAGAGGCAGAAGAACACAACATGACGGCACACGGATAATCTCCCGAGTTCACACATCTGATCTGAATGAGTTTGCATAGATCAAGTCATTAACAAGGGATCCGTGACAGTAATTCCAGAGATTTATGGTTTTGACTTTTTAATCATCGCTCCTGCTCACACATGCATATCTATGTATGCAATACATACATATATATAGTATCGGACTGATCGACAAGATTAACAGTGGAGACACCCACATGAGCATCAATACAAACGAAGCTGTATTTTTTACAAGGATATAGAAACAGGGAGAGCCTCAGAACAAATATCAATTTCACCGTTTCCAACACTTTGGTGTCTTCATATTGCACAAGAACGACACAAGTGGAAATCACTGTCCGAATTCTCGCAGTAACCATATAGTCATCACAAGCAGCATGCTCGCCATTGTAATAATAAAGCAAACACATTATACGATTTAGTTTTAAATCGGCACAGATACATAGAATAGAGAATAGAGAAAAAAATGTGAGCAAGTGGGAACATTCTCATCGTCGACTCACGCCCGACTTTGTTTACAATTTGAATTTGAATCTTTATCTGTATCTATGTAAATGTTGCATACATATACACAACATCGGATATAGACAAACGATGCATAATCATGACCAATCAGACACGTTTAATATTCATACAGATGAGGTACAAACACTAGACAATCATTTTCAAAGCTGAGGCTCTGGGGTTTGGAATTATGTGGAAGGGGGCACAAAACACATTTTGACCCTTTGCTTTGCCTGCCTCGCTTCGCCCAAATGTTCCTTCATCATTAATATTATGTATATCGTATAACCTCAGCATTACACAATATATCTGCATTTTAGAAACATTTCCATCTCCATTTTATAGCCGTGGTACATGTTTTCTTCCAGAGTTTGTAATTAATTTCGATTCCGTTTCCCTTACACAAAGTATACGTTTGAGTAGGTATGTATGTATGCATGTATTATGTACGTGTCATAGATGGAGTTGAAATTCCTTGTTAACAAATGCGAGAAATTCTACTCTAAACTCTACGCTATTACAAAATATATGTATCTGTATGTATGCACTTGCGTTTTCTGGATGAAGAATAAGAGTGATTTTCATAGTAGAATCAGGAGGGGAATTCCATTTCGGATCTGATCTATTGGGTTCATTTGAATGCTAAAGGGAGAAACTTAATGAAATTCTTGTGCGCCAGCATAAAGGAAAAAAACGTTGGAGCGTGCATGAATGAGCCTCATAAGACTGTATAGAAACAGATATGTATACACAAACTTGATGTTTTACTATACAACACCCTATACTACTGGATTCTATTCTCAACTTTATGTACAACAGTTACTTGAAGCTATACTCAACATCGTGTTCATTCTATTAGGCTAATAATACGGAAGAAAAAGTTCATTGATAAAGTCTAGAATAGGAATTTGATTCAAAAATCGGTTTCCCCATAGCTCATAACTCATAACCATGTAGCCATTAAACCATATTTTCATTATCATGTTCATCATATTTATACCTTGGAGTCATTTCAATTTTAAGCCATCAAATGTTAATAATTCCTGGGTAAATAACCCCCAAACATATTTATAGATAATTTATAGGTAGAGAAATGAAAAAATGAAAGTAAATATGTATTATTTATAAGTTATTTGTATACACTATACTATACACGCACATTGATATGTATAGGGCGGATTTTCAACTTCTTGCCTCAAGCTCAAACGAGGAATAATAAATCCTTAAAAATTGTTCCTGTATCATTAGACGAAATATAGCAAAACATATCTTTTTAGCAAAGAAAGAGTGGGAAAATCCTTAATGCACACACAAAACAAATGGAGTTATGGAGAGGTACACTAAAATTTTGGATAAAAGTATACACGATTCTAGGTTTTAATAAAGATGTTTGTTGGATTGGAGCATATGATACAAGTTTCATCAATACAACCACAGCAACTAAATTATTATTGAGATATATCAATTTAATTATCAACTATCAGACGGAAAACAGAATCCGGAGAAGAACAGTCAAATAGAATAATCCTATCTGGACCGTTATAATACAGAAGCAGAACCAGCATGGATGAACTTTTACGTTGCATACTATATACGACAATGAGATTGAGTATTTTGACCTGAGAACCAAACAGTTGGACTCGGGTCGAGTGTGAACAACTTTATTATCAAGTTGAAATTTGGTTACACATTTGGCATGAAATGGCATGCTAAAGAAGAAAAGCACACAAAAGGGAAGAACAAGAATAAAATATAAAATGGATGAGTGCCGTCCATTGTCCTTTGCATAAAAATAAGGAAGCAATTGGAAACTGTATGCATAGAATGAAGTTGTCACTCGATTGTGACACACACGACGATCTCACAAAGAGAGAGACAGAGAGACAGAGAGATAGAGCCGGCAGAATTTACATTTAACGTGTCGATTCAGGAATAAAATCAGGGAGCTGTTAGAAATGTTCCAAGGCGTGCTAATTTACTCGGTTCAAGCGGCCCACTGAATCGAGTTGAGCTAAACTTGATCCCACTTTGGCTGAGAGCGAACCCTCATTTTTAGGAGGATTTGACACAATCTCAACTCTCAATAGATAGTTGGTTACATGTATCATATCATTCACACTCATATTCACATTTACACACGCTTCTGTAATTATACACGTCCGTGTATCTACACATGCAGATGCAGTCCCGGTTCTCTCTCTATCTCTCTCTTCAACGCCAACTTCTCAAACTGGAATCCGAATCTACATATACTCTACATACTTTGCATATGGACTCTTGTATTCGATTTCAAAATGTATGCACATTGTATTATATTATTTATTCATATTTATTATCTATCGAATATTATTTGAACTCTCATATTCACACTTTGATTGTGTTGCGTGTCGTTCAGAGTCTGAGTATGCATGTATATCTGTATTCTATATACATTGGCTGAAGATTGAAAAAAAGGAGTGAGTTTTCATTCTCATTTTACACTTGTTACTGTGTCCATGAATATTAATGGAACGGAACTCTCTCTTTTTTCGAGGAACAAGTGCGGCTCGAGCTTGAGAATCCTTTGTAGTTTCCTACAGATACATAATACACACCGCCGAATGTTTGACAAGCCGTCGTCGATCCAAAATGCACTACCTCCTCCGTGTCCAATTTAAATACTGCACTGTACTGTAAATGTACTCTTTAAAAACGATCACCAGTTTACATTGTATCGTATTTTGTGTACCTATATATTATAATAATGTACGTACAATGGTGGACAATGCATGCATTATGATCATATACATACATAGATGCATGTACATTGTACATATGTAGTCAGTGTACGGTACTTTGGGTAGAAGACAAATAATCCATGAAGGAAATGTATATAATGCACTGTAGAATAGCATTTTACACTTTTGTAGACATTCAGTAGTCGGGTTGTGTGTAGTTACACACATTATATGGATATGAATATTTGTCAAGCACACTTTTTGTGTTCATAGTCAAAGGGTTCAACGGCAGGAGCAAACACAAGACTTGATGTTTTCTACGCCTTACCAATATTATTTGTCACACTTTTGAACATTTGAATATATGTGTGTGTATTCAATCTTTCAATTTTTCGGCTATCAACTTTCAAACAGCATATTAACCGTCCAAACAGTAGTTACTTAATTCCATTCCCACATAATATACAGAGAACAGAGACCATTTTTTCATGTCGTAGGTATGTATACAATGTATTGTTAAAATGTTCATACACAGATTTTGAAGTATGAATTCACATTTCTTTCATGTATGCAGAGCTCAGCTTGGTTTACTTTTTCTTCAAAAGAAGCTTAAAGTTTAAGTCTACTGTTGAAAAGATGAGCCTGTAAATGGGATTTCTGAATTGAAAAAAAATTCATTAATCATGCATTTGAGGTTTTCGAGGAAATTGAGACATCAGCACTCATTTGTCGTCGCCCACATTTGCTGGATTTGGAAATTATCATTGTCATTTATACATCAACATCAACATGGACATTGTCGTTGTTTATAAGTGTAAAAGTCAGGCCAACAAATACAAATAGACGTACACATGTAAATGCATCATAGCGTTCAATACGGAAACGAATTGTTGAATCTCTTAATGTGACCTGTGCAATTACTATTATTGTTGTATATGGAGAGCAGATCCACTTTGTTGGTGGTGGTAGTGGTGGTGGAAGGACAAGGGAAGGGCGTCAATTAGGGAGGACCTTTGGTCCGTCCTGTCTTGATCATCTCCTGTCCTCGTCCTCTGTGCCCACTGACACTTTTAAGAGATTTATTGAGTAAACAGTTCAATTGGGCTCCTTTATGATTCCTGCACACTTTTACATTTCCACTCACACTCAAAAGTGAGCAAGAGGACAAGCCAACAAGGACTGGACAAAAACAAGAACAAGAGCAAAGGATGGAGTGAAGAACAGTGAACACTAAACAGAAACCGTGTAAGCTTCTCAATTCCCAAAACCATAAAATCCACTGTGTACACCACCTATACATAAGTAGTAATATAAGTAAGTCCTGGACTTTGCTATATACCTACATGTACATATATTTCAGTTTGATTGCTTTGGTTTATTCCTTCCTTTCCTATCCTTTTAGCTGGAAAAGTCAACCTTAACATGAGTATTTCCACTGGTCAGTTCCATTTGGGCAGTCAGCTCGTCCTCGTCACAACAAAAACACAACATTGGTGCCACATAGCCACACGTAAATATACATTACACAGGCGACCAAGTGCAATTCGACATTCGACATGGATATGACCGAAGAAAAGTCGATGACCATTCATAACCATAAACATAAAAGTGAGGACTAATAACTTTAGTATAAAGATAGATTCCCCATTTTGGTATCTGATATGTTTGGATTCCCTCTTTTGTCCTTAATTTATGGCACAAGACAAGACAAAAGTCAGAAGTCAAAAATGGACAAAATAATACCTAGTATTTTATTTTTAGCCAATAAATAAAGGATGTTTTGAGACTAGACTAAATCGATATAAAATATTGCATGTTCAAAGAAAGAAGAGTCAAAAATCAAAACAGATACATAGACGCTACAATAACGACCGATAGAAACAAATAGAATTTATTAAACGAAAATCTATACACATTCAAAATAAAACGGATAGGTATACGTCTAAACGTAAAGAAAAATATGGGATAGTATCGTGTGTAGGACTTATAAAAGCCTAAGGGAAGGAAGAAAATTCAAATACAAAATCCAAGTAGAAAAAAGAAGGAGCTTATTGCCTAAATCCTAAGTCTCAATGATAAGTCCTTATTATGCTTCCAACTCGCATGTGTTACGTATAAGTATATGCACTGTAGTTACTATAGTTAGACTGGTATAGTAAGCAAAGCACGGTTAAAACCGCAGTAGTGTAGTTATTGTATAATACGTACCAGAAGACTGACTTCCAACTCAGACTCTGCTCCTCTATCTTGCTGACCACAATATGCCTGTCGTTTTTCCTCAAAATCTCTTAGTCGTTGATTGTACCTTTCGATTTGCTCTCGTAATACTGCATCTTCGATCTGTAGTAGAAAAAAAACATATTATTACATAGAGAATAACAAACTTATGAAAAAACTGTATATCGAATACACAGATTATATAATATTATATGCTGCTGTGTACAATGTACGATGAAAAATCAACAACTTTTCCAGATGCTGATATTTACTGATTATCTTTAGCTATCTGTTCTGTATTGTGAATGAAAATTTTCTATTCCGTATTTTTTATGAGCTCTTCTGCTCTTTTTCTCATAATATCATACATAAACATGTGTGTGATCAATGAGAAACAAGACAAAGCAAGCAAATTATTGTGTATAGGTTGTTATAGTTTGTTTTCTTCCTCTTACACACACACACACACACACATAAATCTCACAAGGGAAGAAAAGAAAGGTTCTCAAATCATTACGCAGTTGGAGTAATACATAATTCACCGATGAAAATACGAGAAGGAAAAACCACAGTTTTGAAGGACTTTTTTACATCTTGTAATCCAAATTCAAATCCAAATAGAAATCCAACTTGAGACTTGAATTACGAGACTTTTCTGTGTGATTTTTGTTTTTTCTACTCAATTTCAACTTCTGTTGCTGCTGTAATTTTTGAGCAGATACGTAATTCACTTGCTCTGCCTTTTTTCCTTACAAAGTCTTGAAATCACTGATCATTGTTCATTGATACAAAATTATTATAAAATACATGTGCATATACATAATATCTGCTTGGCTAATAAATGTGTTACATTAGGAAGAAAAACAAGCGTTAATGTTTCTTACTTGCGCTGCGTCTTCGTCGAATTCTAAACAACCTACTCCATCCAGTCTATCCAAGTCGAGCCAACCTTTCCATCGAACACAAACGCCATTCATTATAAAATGCGACCGGAGGTGAACCTAAAATCATCAAAGAAAAAAAACGTTGACTTTAACATTTAAATTCTACAATATTTTATTATTTCAATGTCCTTCTCAAAACATTTTTCGATCCATTGTATTTTACCGTACATTAAAACACTACTGAAAAATGGTACATATAACGTTGAGAATATTCATTGAAATTGACGTTGGCATTGACATTGATGTGGTGCAGTAAAATAAAAAAAGCAGGTGAAATTCAGTATTGAAATTTGAGATGGGATGGGACTTGAATTTTTGAACTTTAATCTTTAAAGAAAAAAAGACAAGAACAACGACTTTTTATTACAACAATGCATATGACAAGCCGACTGGATAAAAAGTATGGAGAGTGAGAGAATGAGTGCACTGCTGGGGAAAAGGATCTCATTGAGCTGATGGAGATGCATATTAGGACAGATTTGGTCGTCCCAACAGGCAAACATGACGGTGAGGAGGTGACGACAAGAGAGAAATAACGAAAGATCTCGTCACAATCAAAAATGTACTGTACCTTTGCACCAACTGGGACAATGGAGAAAAGCTCAGGGTGACTTTTTCAATAGAGAAATATATTTATTCAAAATATGAGCCCAAGTCATGTTCCTCTCTCCTTGATTCTCTCTCTCTCTCTCTTTCTCGTCATACCGGCACACATGACAATGTGTCAATCAGCCAAGGTGACGTCTCGTCATGCACGTATGTACATGCATAAAGGAAGGAGGCGTAGAACGAGAGTGAGAGGAACGCCTCATCTAGGAAACAATGGTTCATACACACACATGAAAAACATCTCCTGTTTTCCCCCGACTTTAGGTTCAGGTTTTTGGCTTTGTGTTTACTACTCAGCTCTAAGCTTAGTAGATATATTTTTCTCCATCCATTGAATAATAATTTTCAAAACAAGCATAAAATGTGCATAATGCAACAATATAACATTATATATTTTATTGTTGCATTTTTACCTTTATAAGTTATTCCTTGATCTTTTAATACGTAAATAAAGTTGCCCGCACAGAGAAAATGCCGCTTGGGCTTTAACCTCGACTTTTATTTAATTGTGTTATATAACAGCTAAACTGTCATAATTTCATATTTTGACCATGAATTTCATCCAAGAAAAATATTTTTCCCCGCACTGACCATTTCGTTTTTTATTGTGCCATTTGTAAATAGGTTCTTTGGTTTTGATACGGACTTTGGAACTTGAAGATGTGGTAATGAAAATCAATAGAACCTCTCGACTATTGAGTATTGAGTCTCCCTTTTATTATATTTTCATTTTCCAAACTTGTTACCACAAGCAAGAAGCAATTTGAAAAGAAGTTGTTCTCCTTAGTATTTATGTGCCTATAATGGCAATGGGGTGAGAGTATACATCGTATATACCATATACATGCATAAATGCTAAAGGGCAGTCGTAACAATAATAACGAACGATCACTTCTCCAGCAAATACTGTTTATACATCCGTAAAATGGGACCCTTCGGAAGAGCCTCTACCGATTTTTTTTCTTGCTCATTCACATTCACATAATTCAGGACAATGCTAAGTTACCTACTTTTAGTGTTTAGGGAAATATTGTTATTATTATTGCTTTGGATTGGATTGGTGATCTTATGTAGGTTCCTTGTATTACTCGTATACAGCAGTTGTAATGGGGACCAGAGAGGCCGTTTACAGTCTAGACTATATACATACACATTTGTACATATAGCATCGTTATAATGTATGTACGTAAATGCCTTTATTTTCCGGGGTATTACATGAACAAACAATACATGCATACAAATACAGTATACAGTCAAGGGGCATAAAGTGGAGCCCACACCAACATCGAGTTATGTTATGTTATGACTTCAGCCAGGCCAAGTTAAATGAGTCGTTGTTAAGATATAAAAAACAGCATAATGGTAATAATAACAACGCGAGTTGACATTGACAAAACATAACAAAAGTGTAGAACATGCCTCGACTCTAAACTCTGTGCATACGCTTCATGGTGTGTTGAGGATTCAGCGTGCTTTTGAGAGTCAGGAATAAATAATCTGTTTTACATTTGAATGACCTGATGACAACCTCTTCAAAATATTGGCAAGATGAATGGCTTGTATGCAGATACATACTCAAGCCATTGAGAAGCTCTTGGTGACTGCTGGTTAAATTTTTGATTTAACTTGTTACTAATGTTAATGCAACAAATTGATGGGCAAAGAACTCCTTGGTGCATAATACAGTTATACATTATACATGCAATTAATATGTATGAATAAATGAAGAAACGAGAGATGGATAAAGCTTTGAAAAGTTCTTGGTTTTTATCTAAACAAGTCCTCATGACTCCACGAGCCGTGATAGATCAAGAGCCTCTTGAACTCATCCTGTTTTCATATGAATGGCTATGGAGAGTGATCATGTTGATCCCCTTCAATCCTCTACATAAATACATACATACATGATTATATTATGCACTTATTAGTTATTAGGCTCGAGATTAGTCCACGATCCGTAATGTAACCCACCTGAAGTTGTACAAGCGACTATAATCGCAATAATCGCTTCATCTACTAAACACCCGAATCATTTGCATCTGCAGAATTAAAGCCCTTAATCTTTTACTGCATAATATTAATACTTAACGATTTAATTAATCTGACTTTCAATTTTCAGGTATTCAGTAGAATAGGTAGAATCGGTAGTCTATTTTTACATCGCATGTTTTTGATCAAATTGATGTTATCTCTAATTGGGACGTTTCAGGGGAAATTTTCTGAATTTGTTGGAAACGCCAAATGTCTAAAAAACTAAAGAGAGCAAGGATAGGGTTAAACAACGTGAAAATCGTGGATCGTGTTCAAAGCTATAAATTTGTCAGAAAATGACACCGTGACCAATCAAGACTTTGATATCAATGGCAATCAGTTTTTTCCAGCAAAAGTTGGAAATAATTCCATCAACAATAACAAATTGGTAGCAATTCAATCCAATTCACCGATATACAACTGGACTCTTAAGGTAAATAAATCAACATTGAACTGTGCCACACACATTTATCTCTGTGAGAATATTGGGCCCGTTTCATCGGACGTACATCCATGTGCATGGATCTAAATTCATTCAAACTCGACTGCATAGAGTTAAAACAGCTGTATACTTTATATGGCTCTCTCCTTTTATTTTTTATCGACACACATCCAAGCTCCATTCTTTTTATTTTGTTCACTGTACATTGAGCATCGTATCGTAAATTGCATTGTGCAGTCTCAAAAATCTACAATCTACAAGTAATAAAATTAAAAGGGGTTAAATGAATTTCTGTCTTTTGATTGGAATCGATGAGCTAGAAAATTGTGTTACGCTTCCCATTCCATTCTTTCCGGTGATGTTGACGCTGAGTCAAAGTGTTGGAAAGAAATGCTCAGAGTTCAGTCAAAAGTCCACCTCTCTCATTCCGTACTGTAGCCAGTATTTATTTGCCAAATTTATTTTGAGATCAGGACCTAGTAGACTACAACCTACAACTTTTCCCCCGTAAATTTAAAATGCTCCTTAAAACGTTTACGTAATTGGCGATTTTCGCACCTTCCTACCTTGGGGATGTTTTACAATGCACGTAAGTCATTTAAGACATTTAAAAGAGAGTTTTAGGAAATTTTTCTCATGTACAAAATTTTTGTCAGTGAAATCCTGAATGGAAAACAAAATTGACAAATCGAGGCAGACTACTGTAAAGTTTAGAACCATTAAAGAGAGCAGAGAAGCTAAAAAATGACGCGTCCACAATCCTCCAATATATAAAAATGAAATAGAGAGACAGAGAGAGAGGAAGAGAGAAAGGAAGGGAGACAACAACTTCACTTTAAACGACAGGGCGAGAGAAAGAAATAAATCACGAGAAAAATCCTGGCGTCATCCAAACTGTCAATAAGGTTCACTGCAGTGCAAAGTTCAACAAGCAGTTTAAATTCCCAGTTCGAAACTTAGTGTCACCAAACCTAAAAACTAAAACTAGGTACACGCCAAACAGCAACATACAACTTGCAACACAGACATTGTATATCATTTAACACGTACAAATACATAGTCTGTGCCTTTCTTTTTCTTCTTCTCTTTCCTCTCAAGATTCCCTTTTCCCTCGTGTTCTTGTTTTTAGACATGGACAGGACAGGAAAATCACTCACTTCTCCTTCTCCTGCCATACATGTAAATGTATCATGTAATATATGCTTACTATTGCATAACAATATATCAAGTCTTACGGTAGGTCTTTCATTTTACGTCTCAAGTTTTACTTGTTGAAAAACCTGAGACAGAAACCCATGAAAAAACACACAGCTTAAGTGTTTTCCCAATTCTCAGCTGAATACGAGATTTTTTTCTGCAAAAACGCGTGTTTTCCTCCAAGATAATTAATGAAGAGCATGTTAAAGAGATGAAAAGTTGCATTTAAATATGTACACACTGTAGCTAGTTGAAAACAGTGTGTATTTAGTATTTTGATTTCAAAAGCTCAAATGGCTAGGTATGGGGTTGTTAAAGAGTGCATAATATCACATTAAGAGAAATGATATATCGTTGCTGATAGATGGATATGGATGGTCTTCTAAACGGTTTGCATGTGTATGCTCAGAGATTCTTGTCAAAAGAGAGAGAGAGAGAGAAAGGCAGGGAGAGCGAAAGAGAGAGAGAGAGTTGGTGAGTGTGATGCTGCTCGCTGTGACTCTGCTCAACTCACTCCTGGAAATGACAAAAAGGGTTGAAATGGAAAGCAGTGGGCAACCCTTTTATGCCCTCTGCTCTCATTGTTCCTTGATTATATTTGAGTCAAATTGTCACACTCTATTAGACTCTGGCTGACGGATGAAAAGACTTTGGCGTTCACGCTCCTTTTTTTATTGCCTGCCTCTTCGTCTGTTCTCTCTCTCTCTCTCTCTTTTACTCACTCTCTGTGAGCTCCGCTCCTGCCTTCAATTTTATTATAGAGATGAACATGAACATGAACCCTCTCCTTTATGCATCGTAATATGGTCCAACTTGTAGCGTACATACGGATATTACAATTGTATGTACATTTATAAATGTTCTCTTATTATTATCATCATTGTGATTATTTCTTGTACAAGACGGGCATAATCAGTTACCTCCCAGTTTTAAAAAAAATTATTGTCAATCAGTCAGCTCAAATAAATACAAGATGAAAAAGGAGACGAGAGAATGACAAACGCCTCGGCTGTTCTCTCTCGATATTTTATAATTGGGACAACAACACGTCAGAATGAAAAATCTAAAGCAACTTTTTTCATTGTACTTTTCCATTTTACCTTGCAGTACAATACAAGAATTTTAAAAAATTCAAATGGGTGTTAATGTTAATTCAGCAGGAATTCAAAGCTGCACGTATTTTCTAATTTTTTTGCTCAAATTTTCACAAGACAAAAAGGTTTTCATTTGGAGCATAATTTTCAGTTGAGAATGTTGAATTTTTTCCTCGAGTCAATTTAAGTTACACCTAGTTATTTTTCCCGTCTTTCTTTGACCATTTTACCATAGGCATGAATCAAATTCCCGTATATTAATTATATCCTTATACGCATTTGTATATAGTGTACGCTGAGCATATATGTATCTGTATATGTAAGCATGTAGTTGTACATGCGTATGATAATGACTTTATGAATGAGTTGAGCGTTGAAGTCCCTCCATTGTAAAGTGTATGTATATAATAAAGTACCTTGTAAGCTTCTTTAAGTTTTTCTTTTACACAAAACTCGCATATACATTGGCCGAGAAAAAATACTAATGCATACGTACATACATGCCAGTAAAAGATACTCTGGACTCGAGTTGAACCTGAAAATTGGAAGGAAGGTTCACAGAATTTGTTCTGAGTAAACGAAGGCCAAGAAGAAGTCGACGCATGTTTGAAAAAAGTTCAGCTCGTTCACAAGTCGTCGTCCAGACCAAAACTTTTATGAATGGAAACGGAGAAAAAAGGAAAGAAAGACAGAGAGAGAGAGAGAGAGAGCAGACTGGATTAAAAGTAGACATTGAACAGTGAAGAAAAAACGGAGAGCAAATGGTTAGTTATGCTCACCGAGTCAGTCAGCAAGAGTCGCATTATTACTTACATATTCACCTCGATTTTGAGAATGACGATCATCATTTCGTAGTCATCATAATCATCAACATCACTGTGATCATAATTGGACCTTCTTTTAAACAGAAACCCAAAAAACATCCGGAGGCGAAAAGCCAAAGAACCACGGGAAAACCCATAATGATGGCCAAATATACATACACAGAGCATAGGAGCATACAGAACAGACCAATACAAATATACATATACAGATACAATATGCATACAAAAATAAAAATATGTTTCCTATCAAAAAAATTTTCATTTTCATATTTTGTGATGATTCCATTCAACTTTCTCTACATGTTTGAACAAAATGTATTCACATTCATAACTACTCGTTTTATCCCTACAAGTTGGTTTAGCTCAACAAGATCCCATCAGGAGGATCGCCAGAACAATCATAATAATACAATTACATCGTGAAAAAAGGAGAAAGAAAGAGAGAAAAAAACAGGGAATATCTCGCTCCAGCTATTCCACTGTATATGTAGGTTCAAAATTTCGTTTGTTCACTCTCTCGTTCAATTGAACTCAGTGTTTTCCATAAATGTGGAAAAAATACTCGAGGGATCCATATGGATAGAACATCAAAAGTAAAGTAGAGTAAAGTATAAGGCTGTGAGCAGGTAGGTACACAATCCAT
>JAQIVE010004545.1:0-14370 GCA_034698285.1 Sminthurinus bimaculatus | reverse complement strand
GACGTCCCCGTTCGTGTGCCTTGGAAACGGTCATTTTTTTACTCAGTTTGGTAGAATTGACCGGCCAACGGCCTCCAGTTAATAAAAAGAGGAACATCTCGCAATGTTAGCCAAACTGGAGGAACTGTCCAACTATAGCAGTATGCTTTTCTGCCAGGTCCCTCCCGCAGGCGAATTGTAAGAATATGAGTATAATCTGCAAAATCTGATCTAAGAAGGTTGAATGCATATGCATAAGCAATGGAGACCGGAAAAGCTTTTGTTTTACTTATAGTTACTAGAAAACTTTCTCATTGTATCAGCACAAAACGTTTGCTAGTGTCGAAATTTCCTGAAATTTACTTGAAAAATGTTTTCCAGCCATGTAAACAGCATGTCAATTGTTTAGCCCCAATAATTTTAATGCATGTCATGCAGATTAAATGAAGACCATGTTTTTGAGCATTGAGCACCGATAATTTTAATCCCAAGTGGACTAAAGGTATCATACATTATGCTTATAACAATAATAGCTGTACTATGCAGAAATACCGACAATATGTTCAATGTTACAGAAGTCTGAACCTGAAATTTCAAAAACATACACGGTGCTTTACTGAGTGAAAGCTCATTTTGTATTTAATAGAGTAGTATATAGGTGCAAATACTTGATAGTTGATTTGATATTATGCACGGATTAGACGTAAAATATTTTCTTACGTCGAGCACAAAGCGTAATCGGAAGGAGTTTGTAAAATGGACTGTTCAGCTTCTGAGCATGCATCCGTAAAATACAAGGATTCGTTCGACGGAGTTCCTTCTAGAGTGGATTCTAAAGCGTCCAAGAAAACATCTTCTCTAGCTGCATCACCAGCAGAAGGAATGTGACTGAATTTCGAGGCATCATCAGTGGTATTACTTTCAGAGATTGTCACCTTGTTTGCCTCCTTTATTGTTACGCGTTGACTATGATGATTAACCCTTTGAAATTCAGCATTTACATCCTCTGTCGACTCGAGCCAAACTGGCTCTTCAAATACTTGTGATAGTGACGACGACGTTTTCTGAAACTCTTGTTGTTGTTGTATAGTGGTGCTTCTCGGGTCTTCTTCTACGTTTTGCATGACGTCATCTGTAACCACATAATATACTTGGTCAAACATCAAACAAATATGAAATATTATCTTTGTTTGATTTGAAATGCAAGTTTAATTCAAGTACGCTCATGTTACTTATTACCTGAAGAGTAAGGAAGTGGTGCAGGTGCGGACACGGCTCTACTTTCTCTACCCTTATTTGTATTAGAAGGAAAGCGCTCGCTATTTTCAAAGTTTACAAAAGCCTCCACCATTCCAGTTAGCAACTTTTGAAATTGGTTATTTAATTCCTGTTCCTGAAGAGCGTCGGTAATTCTGACATTTATACAACATGCATAAAAAGCATTGGTTATCTTTTTTGTATTGATAAGTTAATCTGTTTAACTTTAATCCATTTCAGTATATTCATAAAACTTTATACCGCTTAACCACGCACATGTTTAAAACTGTTTTAAAGCCGTTATTTTCCCGTCTAGTATTATTGTGCCCAGTTGCTTGGGCAGAGAATGAAGAGGCTTGCTCGTCAGCCCTAATAATAGCTGCTTGGTCTTGACTTGAAATTTGGACACTACTGCCGCTACAGGTGCTATTACTAGCTATACTATCGTGTGAGTTCGAGGAGTCGTCTGGGCCAGTGGCTGCAGCCGCGGTAATTGTATCAAAGGTTTCCTGTAGCGTCCGCCGATGACTTTCCTCTAAACCGCCCTCCTGTAAAAATGTGACCAGTTGAGGTAAAAGTCTCCAGTCCCCCATCCTTTATTTTTATACTAGGCTATTCTGTGACCTTCGACCTTCTAAATTTTGTAGCCTTTTTGATGCTGATCTGAAGACTATGAAGAATTTTTCTACACCATACCTATTTTTCAATTTATACCTAATATGCATTGCATGATAACGGGTGACCTGTATACCTGTATAGAACTGATGCTTTTCAATGTTTTTTACATGTAAAAGCGTCAGTTCTATACAGGTCACTCGGTACATGTGCAGCTTTGGCATAACAAAAATGTAATTACTTGCAAATTTTATGTATGAGTAATTTCTATGTCGACAAAAACTCTTTGAGGCGTGTATTGTGTATTGTTGAATTATTGCCATTTGCCATTCATCATGTCATGTTGTACCATTTTGATGTTATTAGTTATTACCTATATCGGGCTTTCGAAATAGACATCGAATTTCATGAAAGGGACGAATATGTGAAAAGATGTATTCTTACTCACGTAGTTTTATTTTGCACTGAATTCTTCCCTCCCATTCTTGGAGAAAAGTGAAAGGGAAAAGGAAAAATATTTTCAATTCTTTTCTTTTAGAACTTAAGCTTTGTTGTTTGCCTTACATAATCTAGAATTACATAGTTGAAAAGACACTGGTCACTAGAGTGTTTCTCATAGAGAATTTGATGTTGAAACGGGGAACATTTTCGGTAATGTGTTATGATTCATGATACACAATATAACATGTACACTATAGCTGCTACACTTTACTCTTTCAACGACAGCGAACACGATATGCTGTGATAAAATCGAGTCTGGTACTTATAAATTATAAATACTAAATACCCATGAGACACATGTGGCTTTCGATTGGTTAATTACAATAATTATTATACTGTACCCACTACCTTCGTATGGTGTATGTTAATAGTTAATATAGGTAGTAAGATTGTATATGTATATATTGGTATATTATAAAATAAACACTGTCTAGTTGTCTGAGTCGCCGTTGTCCTTTACATTGACCTCAAGTTGATCTCTCCGACTATAAATATGCATTATAGCATATTGCATTATGTTCGACAATATCCAGTACCTCATTCCATTTACAACTGCAACTAGTGTATGGTTTGTTTTGTTTGATTGCATATGTATATGCACATACTAACAACGTGATAGCAGAACCATGCAGAGCGTCATCATGGAGCATTATGGACGTAAAAAGAAATAAAAAAACGACTGGCATAAAGCTTCCTGAATTTTTGTTTTTATTTTGAATTAGCAGGCTTCTATCAATACAAGGTCTCATTGAGCTCTGACGTGCAGAAAAAAATTGAACGGCGAATCATCATCTCAGACGACTTGACATGCATTCAACGAATGCAAGATGTGCTTCTGATCATATGCATTACATATCTACGAAGGACCTAAGTTTTAACTAGGTACAAATTGTAAAGCATACACAGCTTGTACATACTACCAAATTATTAGTTTCGTAGACGTAAACACATAATATTATGCAGACATGTTAATTCACGTTTACAAAAGTTATTTTTACATTTTGTGCGGCAATATTAGATATTAATTAATATGTATTAGTAGTATTGCTTTGTTTTGATAATCGAGAACTTCGTCACTGCTAATTTTTATAAACATTCTTCCCAACAATATGCGTTTATATATCACTATCACTATGTATATAGTGTATAATGAGCATTGTATAGTACAATATACTTATTATTTATTATAATGCATTTGTAGTCCATAATACCTGCAGCTGATTTTTTTCTTGTATTTTTACATAATATGCTACTTTTGTATATCTATTTATGAGTTGTGAATACTGAGGGTTACAACGCGTGAGAGTGACTGATACTACTTTCTCCTGTAACATGTATTACTTGAGTATATAGCTATGTAACAGCTAACTAATACTAGCACCAAAACGATACTGACTAATACACAGCTCTTTGATAATGCAATGATAATATATGAGGAAATGAACGGCTTTAGTTTTGCTCCTTAAATCCCTACTTCCTACTCCACTTATTTTAATACATCATAGAAAAAATGTGTGGTTAAAAATGTGATGATACCATTGATAAGTAACTATAGTAAAACATATTATAACGGGTGGTAACAAGAAAGAGAATGGGTTTGACTGCCTGTAAAATCTAATCAGTTTGTGTTTTGCACGCCTCGTGTCTTACGTGCAACGTACCTAGATATTATGCACATTGTACATATTATGTGGGTATACAAAGCTTGCTGCATTCGTTACCAAATAACTATTTTTGACCTGTCTTAAAATCGAAATTTAAGCCTTCCAAAATCCATTTTTGGCACAGTGAATTTTCGATTTTGGCTTTCTTCCTAGTTCGGTGGTACATGCCAATTAAAAGGAAGAGCAAGTCTAAATCGCTTTCACACGGTTAGTGAAAGTCTGGACGGTCTCAAGCTTGTTTTGTGACCTTCTAGCAAGTGCCTTGTTTTAGGGTGCCTGAAGTCATTTTACGTTTTTCAGGTACCCCCGTTATGCATAATGTACCTACTTCAATGTACTTTATGTGCATATGTCTAAACACCTTCTCACTTACAACTGATGATTATTGTCCATGATGCTGATATGCTATTGTATTTTTTTCATTATTTAAACTAAATAATGTCAATATGTCTAAAACATGGCATATTTATGTTTTAGACTCTTTCATAGATACTTTACATGTAGATGCTTGTATTACTTACAATAAGCCTACAAAATAATTCTAAGCTATATCACAAAAAAAGAGAAACGGCGATAAGAAAAGCGATAAAAAGAAAAGACACATCATGGCAACGTCACGCCATGCATACTATAATAAACTAAATGCACAAAAAACATAATATGTAATATGATGTATTTCCTTACAAAATGCAAACTTGGTACGTTTACATGCTAACATGTATTATGTGCTATCACTGATCACTGTACCCTCCGTTCTAAAACTTTTATAGTTGTATATCTGATATCGTATTATAAATAATCCTCGCAAGTGCTGCATGTGGCAAACTTGATTTATTCGTAGTGTTTTTAGCATTACAAATTACAAGACACAAGTATTAATACGAATATCAACGGACAACGAACAAGTTCATTTCATTAAAGGGATCCTGACCCTATGAACTCTGAATGTATGTATAATGTATAATATATAGATTCAACAACACAAAAAAGTAGAATTGATATATAATATCTCTCATGACTCTCATAATATACAAGCACGATGAATGTTATATAATAATATATGTATTATTATTGTAATCGCAGTCTTATTCTATTTTAGTAATCATGTTGAAATACCATGAACAGAAAATAAGAGAAACGAATATGTAAGTTTATAGACATGTTTAAAAAAACTTTGATACCTTTAATACTCGTGTACTTACTTGTAAAAACATCTTTAGCATATAAGTATGTGTGTGTGTACACTTTTATTGAAATTCTAAACTTATTTTACCGTTACTTTATATTTTACGATAAACATTATATAACAATAACGAAATTTGATTGCTTAACATATAAAACTATATTATCATAATATAATATAATATTGTTACTTGTGTACACGGCTTTCATCTTTTTTCGTCCTTATAGTTTATTATACTTTAATGTTTTTCATAGTTACATTTATTAACTACCAAACAACAATGTGATATGCATAATAAACTATGTGATAATAACAACAATAACAATGAAGAGAAAGTTTAGAAAATTTACTTTCTCCTAGTCTTCAAAATTAAACAATAAAGTGTGAATGTAAAGTAATATTATTATTTGTACTTGTACACGCATCTTAATCGTGAACAACTACATACTGCATCATATGTTATTGATTATGAATAAGAAATAAGACAATAAAGGGCTTTATATCTTAAGTACACATATCTATTTCTATAAAACAGGCGAAAAGATATGCGTGATATTCTTTCTGTCAGCGTACAATATTATAATATCTATATCTTGTAAAACTGTACAGTACAAATCTGTCATTTGCATTTTCCTACTTACATATTTTGGTTTTGGCTTTTTTGATTACCTAACGATTAAGTGTCACATGGGTTTATGTGCGATGATTAAGATATAAAGGGATAAAATCAGAGTTACAGTGATGTTGGTACATACATATTATTCTTCGAGGCTCTAATCGTATAAGTGTATTAAACACCTTTCAATTATCCATCATTGAAAAACATTAAAATTATAATATATATAATATTTCTAAAGTATTTTCGACGATTTTGTACCCGTACGAACAGAGCTCCCATCCACCGGCAAGCTGGATTGGTGAGTAGCGGCGGAATCAACCTCAGCGTCTTTCGCAAACTTAAGACCCATTTGAAGTCCAATAGAGAATGCTTCAACTTTGGAATCTATGATGTGGCCTTCCCGAGTTAATCCTGTACATAGACAAAGTAGTTATGCAACATAGAATAAAATGTAACATTACACTACACATACATACATACATATTGTATGTGCATACCCAAATGAATCACAATTCTATTAAAATAGCCATTTAGTACAGCGTTAAACTTTAGATTATAGATAAAATGTATGTGTGACATCAAGTACAAAGTACAAACACATTACATATATATACTACTCACACTGTTATTTTTGAAAAGAATGCAGAATACGGAGAATCAGTTTTTTTCTGCTCATACACTTGCAATTCATTTGAGTAATTGAGATTCTATGTAAAAATCTGACAAGAGAACTATGTTACATGTAAACAAATTCCCCGGGGACTACAACTAAAAGTTTATGCATGATGGCAGACCTTTTAAAGGGCGAATAATCCGAAAGCATTATAAGTAAGCTCAATAATCCGAAAAATTCCTAAACAAGCTCTTTAGAGCAAAAATTTTGACATGGCTTTAAAAACAGGATACTGATTACACCATGGATCACTGGTTAGCCGCATAAACATTGAACAAACTGTAACGACAAACGAGCCTCAAAACACCTAGATTTTATCATTTGGTTAGTTTCACAGGTTTCCAACCTCCTTTGTCAGCTTGTGCCTCACAGTTTTACCTAAGGTTGGAATCGTCAAAATTTTAGTTCTGAAGGACATGCTTTGGAAAACTGCGCAGTGCTTTATAATTGTTTAATGTTCCATATAAAGTGGTCTGCGATCCTGCATCTTGTAACGCCATATTTTAAGGACATGTAGAATAGTAAATAGTAAAATAATAAAAAGCGGCATGACTTACTGTTGAGACGTTCATGCAATTCACTGATTGGTATCATAACTAAGTCCACAAATTCACCCTCGCTGGGTTGTGGTTTATTGACTTTATTTTCTAGAGAGTCACCATTAATCTGTTGGGCAAAAGAAAGAGAATATATAAAGATTATCAGTTTTTAAAAAGGTTTAATTATATCACTTGTCATCACTTTTGTAGCCTTTGCCGCTTGAATATTGAATCCTCGTGGGTGTAATAAACCACGTATTGTACAGACAAAACTTGCACACCGTCGCAAAAAAACTTATACGTCGTGATATTTGGACTTTCATGTCATTAGAAGTTTAAAATATTTGAAAGTTTTCCTCAAGTTCCAAAACAAAACAGTGCATTGTCAAAAAATAGTGGTAAAGTATAAAATAAGTCGTTTTAAATGTTTATTTAAAATAATTAATCATTTTCACGTTGTTCCCCAACTCGTGACTTGTCATGCTTTCCTTTATACGTACATTCATGATATAACTCGACTAATACATATAGGAGTATTAAATTCCCAGAAATATTGCTGATGTACATTCATCCCAAAGACTTTGAGTTTACTGTGCAAAAGGATAAATTGTGAAATTGAATTCCATTCATACAGACGTATAGAATGTATGTATGATGGAATAGAGTCGAGTATCAAGCTGTCTGTTTGATTTCTGTATCAGGATTCAGGATGTTATAATATTATAGTGTCTGTGGTGCTAGTACCTACATAAAAATCAGTGTCAACTCATTCTCTCCGTCCATACACTCACATGTCTTTGCCATCATATTCTTCTGTTTCTTTGAGCTTTCATAGTGTTGCACAATTTCTCCCTACGTAGTTATACTTACGTACAAAGTTTTACTGGTTCAATACACGTGGACAGACGTAAAATATGCATGGATTGAGCATGTCTCATAATCTGATAAAATAACGATGACCATCATCACGTCACTATCTATAAGAAGGTTACTCGACGTTGTCCATAAATATCCGTAACATGTAAGCGTAATTATAAATGTTTTTAATAAATTTAAATATGTGCAGCTCTTCGATCTCGAAAAAAATCTCATTATTTTTACAATCCATGTGAGTACATAGGTATAGTAGTAATACACATAATACTGTATACACAATAATACTACATAATACACTCCAAAACACTGACAAGTAGTCCAAAATTTTTCAACAAAGGGTTCAACAACAATTTTAAAGTTTCTCAAAATCTAAGAATTGCTATCTTATCCTGCCTTTAATAACTTTTCTTAACGTGTGAGAGTCCACGTGATTTGACAATTTAGCAAGTTGGCCTTAAGTGACCAATTCAGAGACTATAGGATGACCGAGAAAAAACATTTACGCATACACAACATAATGTCAAGTTAATATCACTTACCTTGACAGTAGCAAATCTAAGAATTGACGAGGAGCAGCTCGGGTCGGTTGCAAGTCGTTCACTGTTTCCATAAAGAAACAAATAATGGAGAAATATTAACAATTTCACATGGATTGTTGATTTGTAGACACGAGTAAATACTTTCGGTCTATGGCTGTTGTTTAGAAAAATATATGAATGAGCCACAATGTTTTGTTTTTAGTACCTCAGATGAGTGACTTCGCCGTGCCAGCCAGTTTCTTCTTTCAATTCTCTAAGAGCAGCTTCGTCACCAGTTTCGCCTGCTTCAAGAAGACCTGGCCCATAAGAAAAAGGTTAAAACAACATTGAATACTGTAACATTATTACACACAATGTAAGTAAGTAGTAAGTAGGAATAAAATGAACCCAGATGCAATATGTACCTAATACCTATATGCATTCGTATACACATAGGAAAAGATCTCCTAACCCAATCAGCAGGTATGGATGAAGAAGTTGAAGAGACGAAGAAAAACTCAGAGAATTGCGACAACTTGTATGCATAATACACGCATAATATTACCATAGGCCTGATATTCAAGTATACCTATATAATACATACATACTCTACTAACTGCTAGATACTAGAATATTGCTACTTATTTATCAACGGAGCTTGTAGGGGACAAACACACAATAGATGTAATACAAAGTCTATATTATTTAAGTCTAAACTTGACGAAGAAAACTGCAAAATACTACTTCAGCTTCCTCATTAGTGTTAAATTATCAAAAGTTGCATTTTTGTTTTTAAGCTAAATAAATACATGCAAAAATGATTAGTGCAAAATTACCTGCTGGAAACTCGATCGTGTATCCATTGATTGCAGGTCTGTACTGTCGGACTAAAACAATGACATCGTAATGAAGGAGTCTTCGGTAAATGGCAATCGCAGCAACTGCATCAGTGTCACTCCCGGAAGCTCGTGTTACTCGATTCACGGCTTCCCATGATCTATATTTGTGATGTTTATATTATGCATTATCATCTCTCTATAATTAATTTTAAAACGTTTAGATTTTGGAAAAGGTTTTTTTTCTCAAAAATTGGTTTTTTACCTTTCTCGTCCATTGGGGTCGAGGTATTTGATGTTGGACAGACTTAACCATTTGCCTTCATGTGTCACATCTTCTGTAAGATAGGTACAGTGAACATGATAGCCATTTGTTTGATTTGTCCTTTGACTCATTTTTGGTTTCAAGTATTTTGCTTTTAAAGTAGCAAGCAGGTAAAGCAATCAGTTTTAAGAAGGCACAAAAAAACGTCGAATGATATTTAATCAGTGCTCTTCGTGTTTTTCTTTGCTTCGCGTTATTGATTTAATTACTCTGTAGTATTTTGAACTGAATCAACTGTGACGGTCGATATTATAAGTAATGAGAGTGTAACAGTAGTGAGCAAATGATAATTGTACGATGCAATTAATATATATGATGGAGAGAGAGAGATGCAGAGTGCGTGTGGTTGAGTTGTGAGACTGACAAAAGCTCAAGAAAGACTGATTGGAGATGGAGAGTTAATAGGGAAAAATAAGAGGAAGAATTAAGCAGAATAGAAAAACAACTTTGCGAGGGGGAAGAAGAAGATGAAAAAGAACAAGTAGCAGTGACTATAATATTCTACCATATAATATACAATATACACATGGAGGGAAAACAGGTTTTAGATATAATACTAATATTAATATTTCAACTGATCTAAAGAAAAAGAGTCACATCACATATTATCACATATGTATATATGTAAATTGATATGTCTAATATATATTATGTTCATACATACGAGTCAAAGGAGTCAATTCAATAAACAACAACTGTTTAGTACAAAAGTCATATATAAAATAGTGATAAATATATACAATATATACACAGTTACTATCGCATGCTTATAGATGTGTCGTGTAAGAAAATAAGAACACATATACATACATACATACATACATACATACATAATATATTTTCTGGACTGGACATTAGAGTTGTTTTCTCCACAAAATATATCTAATTGGAATACTGATTCATGATAATATTATAGTAATATGATGTACAATGTACATATACATGTATATCCTAGCAACACACATGCATGCATGTTTAAAATAATACTAAATGCTAAATGCTAATACATTAAATACACTACATACATGTATAGTAGCTTGTATACAGTGCATAAGTTCATACAAGTTCTTCTTTATAGCTTATCGTGACAAATACATGTACATACATATGTATGACTTGAGATTTAAACGGTTAAACCTTATTATGATAACTTTAATATAATTTAATAAAGGACGGCTTAAGTAAGTGCTGTACACTGTACACTATCCACACACGTTACGTTTTATGGTACAGAAGAGTAAAAGATAGAGTACATCAGATTTAAAAGCAAATAATGAGAAATCACAAGATGTGTACGAACTTGCTATATGATACTTAATACATTACATACTTAATGTAGGTATGTCATATAGTTAAGAACAGACAAAAAATTAAATAATCTTCATCTACAGATCATCTTATATAAGTACACGTATAGGCACAAAATAAGTGCATATGTTATACATGGATAGTAACTAGGGACTTTATTCAGTAAGTAATCGATATATTGTATATTATGTGTAAATATTGGTACTATACTACTTTTGTGTATACAATTATTTTATACTTATTTGTATGTAGATATATTGGACCAAAAATATTCAAATTTTATTAATACATGGTTACTTTCTCTGAAAAAATTCGAGGAAACAAGCTGGAAGCGTTTTTATATCATTTAAGTGAAAACCGAGTCCGAAAAAACTTTGTAGGAATGGTTTTTTTAATCTTGTACAGTTGAAAATCAACTAACATGGACAATGGACATGCATGTAAAATATGTAAATTCTCTCGGCTAAAATAGCAAAAGTAAATATGTACAATGTACATGTATAACATGACATACATAAGTTTGGAACTTCAGGAACTTTCCCTTTTCGGGATGGATGGACGTAGGATAACTAGACTTATGACCCAGTCAGTGGCAGAACCAACTGGCCATGTATCAGTCCTAGACACTGGGCAACCAGATTTCAATTTGTCATCTTTACCACCGACCGTTTCGGCTTTGCCACCCCAAGACCTCCAAGAAACCTCTACAGGAATTAATGCAATAGGTTTGGAATCAGTGAATGGAAAGTACAAATGTCCTATTAAGCGGTGCCCTAAGAAGGATAAATATTTTACCCCTCCGGGTTTGAAAGCTCACTTCACACGGTTACACGCCGGTGTTCCATGTCCACTTTCACTAGAAGATACAGTTCCTTGTCCGCACTGTTCCGGGTCATATTCTAACATCAACGGCCACATCTCTATCGCTCACCCGACTGTCCATATGGACAATATTGTTAACAATATACATCCGGAAGACGATCAGCAGGGTGAAGCAAATGACTCCCAAGTAGACGATAAAATTAGTCATGAATTGCTGGCACTGGACACAGAAATATCGTATCTGCTGGAAATGGAGGAACCAGATAATGCTAAATTCGACGAGTGTCTGCAACAATTTAAGGAAATTCTAATTACTTGTGAGGACCTCCTTCCTGGACCAAAGCACCCAGCAGCTAAGTATAGAGATGCAAAATCTAATCCTGGCACCTTCCTCAATAATAAATCAAAGTTTGCTGAGACCTCAAATCCGGAAAGAAAGGATAAACGTAACCGGGAACAACGACAGAATAATCATAAACACAAGCTTGTACAATACTGGTTTTTTAATAACAAGAAAAAGTGCTTCAACATGATTACAAGTGACCAGAAAGAAAATAATTGCCCAATCCCTGTTAATGTTCTACATAAAGACTTCAGCGATAGATGGAGCATCCCGAACACAGCTACCCGTGGTACTTACTCACAAGTCTCCCAGGAGGAACAAGATAATGTTGATCGAGAGTTCGAAAGATTTCAAATTACCAAAGAAATGGTGGAAGAAAAGATAAAATCTCTTGACATAAACAAATCAGCTGGTCCCGATCTCATCTTACCACGATGGATGAAGGCAACGCTTGCAGCTTCGTCAGCAGTTATTTCCAGTTTACTTTCCTACATGGTGCGATGGAACTACATATCGCAAAGCCTTAAAAAATTCCGAACGTCGATCCTTTTCAAATCTGGCGACAGGCACAGCAGCAAAAATTGGAGACCGATCACTATGTGTTCAGTGATAAGAAGAATAATAGAAAAAGTAATCGACGATCTACTCCGAAAATACATCCATGTAAGTGATCACCAGCGTGGCTTTACATCTACCCCTGGGACACTAATTAATACAACGGTCGTAGAAGGGTGCATTAAAAAAGCCAAAGAAGAGAAAACAGATTGCACAGTCATTTTTGCTGATGTCTCACAGGCCTTTGATAGCATTGGTCACGATCATATCATCATGCAACTTAATGCTCAGCCCGTTCCGACGCTTCTTAAAGACTTCGTTATAAATCTATTAACTGGAAACACAACGTTCATTCAAACTGCTGGTGGTAAAACCAAGGAAATAGAATTCAAACGTGGTGTCCCTCAAGGTAGTCCCCTATCGCCGCTTCTTTTCAACTTGGGAGTGGATCCCATAATCAACGAGCTAAATGACGCCGAAGTAAGCAGTAGATATGGATTCCAACTTAGCCACGAGATCAAAAACATTTCCGCGGAAGCATTTGCAGACGATACCGGATTAATCGGTAACAGCAGGCATTCTGCAGCAGAGCTATTCAGTATGACCTCTTCACAATTTCAGCAGATTGGTATGAGCCTCAACCCATCAAAGTCCATTGTAATTAGTATTGAAGACGGAACGCTGAATAGCGAACCTCTGTACATCGACCCACAAACACAACTAAAATGCATCGACAACACGGAGGTGATAAAGTACCTGGGAGTAAATTTCAACAATGAAATAGTCCTGAATGAGAATGACATCATAACTAAATTCAACAAAAAACTGCAAAGGATGATGACCTGTCAAGTTCTCTATCCTCATCAGAAGCTAACACTGTTAAACATGTTTTTATGGCCAACACTAACCTATTCTTTCCAAAACGCACCCCTTCAAAAACTATCAGATAAGTTTTTAGGAAACCTTGACATACTTGTAAGGACAGCCGTCAAAAGTATCTTGACTCTTCCCCATGACACCCCTTCTTCACTACTTTACTCCAGCAGCAAAGTAAAAGGGCTTAACCTAATCCGAAATCAATGGGAAGCTTTCATCCAAAAATACAACGCAACTCTAATTCTCCTGAGATGTAAATGTGACGCAGTCAAATACTGCAGAGATTTGACTGCAGAAGCAGAAGCATGCCTTACAAAACTTCAACTGGAGGATAATTTCAAACAAGAACTGACAAAATTAAAACGAAAAGGGAGAACTCAAGCGATACGAGAACACCTCAGAGGCAAGGAATATCAAAAATGGTGCGCCCTGCCCTACAAAGGTAAAGGAGTTCAACAGTTTTCTGAGGTCACCTACGCAAACAAGTGGGTACGAACAAAGGCCGGCCTCTCCTCAACCGAATACGTCCAAAGCATGAAGATGGTGGCAAATGTTGTTCCAGTAAGGGCTCTATACACAACTTCCGCAGGATCTCATCAGTGTCGACATGAAGGCTGCACTGATTATGAAACCCTCGCTCACGTCCTCGGAAAATGTCAAAGGAGCTCCCTAATTAGGAACAACCGCCATCATCGGGTGCGTGAGATAATTGCTGATGCCTTCAAAAAGCAAGGATGGGTGGTCACACAAGAACACTATTGCTGGTCTTCGACTCAGGGATCACAACGCTTCGACATCCTTGTTTACAACGAGAACACAAAGGCCGGATTTATGCTGGACCCGACCATTCGTATGGAGGGCGGAACTAATCAAGCACAGGA
>JAQIVE010004544.1:0-14372 GCA_034698285.1 Sminthurinus bimaculatus | reverse complement strand
ATCGGATAATATTTTGAGGTGAAAAAGTAACATCGTTTTGTTATGACCTCTGTGACCTGTCAAATAGGCTGAAATTCCCAACGATGCTTATGTTCCTGAAATCAGCATTAAATGCTCTACAACATATCTCGAAACCATGAACTTCTAATTACTATTGACAAAGATACAGCTGTTTGCGTGTGCTGGGGCAAAGTGTATTGGATAATATTTTTATACACTGTATCGATGTAAGGATTTTAGCCCTAAAGGTCAACTGCTGTGATTCGGGGTCGAAGAGGTCAAGGGAATGGTTCAATGTTCTAGCTAATGACATAATAATTTATTCATGTTCAATTCTGACGACTTTTACGCGGACATGCAGACAGTCAAGATTACTGTTTTAGAGTAATAGAAGGTAGATAATAAATATATGCATTCCAGTCAATAGGAAGTTTTTACTATCAATTTCGCAACTTAAAGCTCAAGGACTTCGACTCTAAAGAAATCGTTGTATTTGCATGTAAAGGTTTTCCTCATTCAGGTTTATCATGAACGATAATCGTCTCTTCTTCCCTCAACTTATCTTTACTTACCAAGCGTATGGAGTATGGATAGTTTTAATTGGAGTGAAAATGAAAACTAGGACGCGGAAAACTGACTGAGAAGGAAGAAATGTGAAGACTACAATTCGTGTTTTGAATGCCTTACGGCTCGTTTGTTATTGATGCATCAGACTCAGCCGAAGTAAGTTAGATTCTCGGGCTTTCAAAAGTACCAAATACATAGATAGGATTTCATAAAGATACATAACAGAGATTAAATCAATTTCCTGTTACTAAATTTATTCGAGTGTAACTATAGTTGCAGGACTAAGTTAGGATGAATAAATTATGATATCGCTAAAGGTTTCCAGGTGACGCATTCATCATCTATAGGCGTTGATCTACATTTGTTCAAGAAAGAACAAAGAAGTTTCCTGGACAAAGTTTTTAAAGTTCATTAGCATATAATAAAGTTATATCATGCTACAGGCGGTATATGCTGCTAATTGTCTTTGAGGGAGCCAACTATCCAGTATTAACTAGGATGCATGCATACGTGCATGCAACAAAACAGCCTCGCCCTGTTTTTTTTGAAATAAGAATTATTCCAGCCATTAGTAACTAATTATTAATTATAATTTAATGTTTTTTACCTGTCCAATAAAAAAGTTAAATGAATCATTTCAACTATTTCTAATACGTATGTACTAATAATAAAACATAGGAAAACGAAAGTAACTGCAGATGGTATTTCGTCAAGAACTGTTGTCGAGTAGAGCTGTTACTGACTCAGAAGCAGTAAAAGGTAAATATGAGAACTTGTGCAATAAGCACTACTTATGAAGTAAAGTGGTAAATTTAGCGTGTATTATATTATGCACTAGGAAATTACTTGGTACATTTGTGCGCAAAGTGTATCATTTGATGTACCTATTTTCTATTTTGTTTCCGTTTACAAGTTTGCAACACTCTAATTAAAAGTTTTTATGTCTATATAGTTCAAAAGCAGTGGAACAAAGAAGGATAGCTTCAAGTTTCATATTAATCTAATTTTCGTTCTTTTACATGCATATTCGTATTTCAGTTTTAAAACAGTTTAACCTGTCATTCTTCTGAGTTTTGAGCTATGAGATGCTTGTTTTACATGGTCCTGGGTGATAACATACCAAGAAGCTTATGATTTATGAAATTGAAAAGTATGCACAAACGATGCTTAATGTTTGCACGATGTGTTTGTTAATCCTACTTCTTAAATAAATGACAGCATACTAGTATGCACAACGTACACGGATACTGTGTTACACTCTGACTTTTAAAAATAAGTGTAGGTAAACTCAAAGAATGAATTTGAATTTTACCTTAAGCTTATTACTGTGAAATTTGCTTACTAGCTTAAAAATCGAGAGTCATTTTTTTACATTTTTTTCAGTAAATGTGAAGGTATTTAGAATTAACGTAAAGAGGGATTAAATTGAAATACATTCAATCGAAGACATGTGCGTACTCACATACTGACGCGTAAAAGTAATACATGGTGGTGTTAAATATTTCTAGTATGTACACTAATATTGACTTGCTGATTACCACTGTCATGGTTGAGGATCATATTTTATTTTGTGTATGCGTGTAAATGTATGTTTTTACAAATGCATTTTATATACTTGTAAGTTTACATATCGTTAGCGTGGCCAGAGGCGGTGATGTGGAAGTAAATAAAATAACAAAGTTGAGAGTTATTTTTTAGGATTGTGTGTACTTATGTATGAGTTTTAGTAAAATGAAAAGCGATTTTCACTAATGTATTAACATATGGCATTTCCATAGTAACTTAATGTTTTTCCTTACTAAGACTCATATGTACTGGATATGTGCTTTATAGAATTGTGTAAGTTAAGAACTGTTGATTTAGAATGCATTCAGGAAACTAAATTACTGACAATGAGAGTGATTGAATAGAGAATGTTTGTGAACTTTTGACTTCTTACTTCGCAATGTCAGTTAAATGTCAGGGCTTACCTTCCGTGCGACAATAATGATGGATTCGATTCTATGAATTGAAAGTTTTTGTATTGAATGGAGTTTGAAGGCATGAATATACGTGTTCCAAGCTTGAAATTAAAAGCACGGAAAGAAAGGTACTCAAAAGGGCGACATTAATGCAGGAGACAAAAGTTTACTTTTGTTTGTTTTCTATCCGTAAATTTGTACAAATGTCTTGTGTAAGGACATATATTTTGGTCTATTTTTCACTTTCACAAGATTTTCTTACTGTAGACTAAAGAGGAAGTGAAAATCAACACCTCTTGTTTGCACCTCATGTGTATGTGGACTACCTAAAGCTCTTACAATGCACTTTACATGCGTATGTAATGAAACGTAACGCAAAACTAACAAAGGCAATGATTTTATTATATTATTGTATTGCTGTTGTAAATAGTGTGCATATGTTATGTATATTAGCGATTCTATAATTTAATCTCTTTAAGCATATCTATTGTAATAGATCTACATACTAGGGAAAAGAGTGTAGTATCAATGCTTTAGTCTGTGTGTCTATGACACTTTGACATTTTCAATTTTGGAAGTAATATAATAATAGAAGTATGATAATATGCAATAAGGCATAACTAAAGAGCCGTTTTATTTCATTTTTCCATCTCACCTTTCTAGCCTTACTACGATATTAATAGAAAACTCAAACAGTTTGTTAGTTATTATATACTCCTTCCTTGTATCTGCATACATATTTATAATATTTGAATAAGTCGTGTATGCACGCTTCTCTCGTTGCAGTTTATTATCATAGTCCGTTCTAAGTTGTTGTTGTCATTGGCACGAAACCCCATTGAGCATCTCACAAAACAGAATTACTTAGGCTCTTCCTGGTCTTATGACTTCATATATTATATACTATGCTATCTATTATCTACATTTCTATGTATCGCAGCCAGCTATCTTTTTGCCAGGCATTTAATTTTTTAATCATTGATGCAATCATGTAGATATTCTATTATAGGTATTTGATATTTTGAATTTATTGTGAATGCATGTTTAAGTGCTCGTTTTTTCGTTTGCTACATACAATCGGTGCAAATTACAGATAATACACTGATGAAGTGGAAAAATTGAACGTATGCCGAATCTTCCATTTCTATTAGTATAACCACCCTCGTTACTTCGTTATACATAACAAATACGTATGTAAGTACGCGTACATTGTACATGAGTAGCCTGTTTTTAATGCAATGTACTCGAAACACACAACGCACACTGCAATATTCACGATGGACGAGCAACTTTCCATAATAGCACGTTGCAAATAATGCATGTACATTAACAAACATGTCTACACACAATAAATGCTAATTTTTATTGTGTTATGAACGAGTATTACGTTATACTCTGAACGTGTTAAAATGATTATGTCGGTTAATTATCATGCTAAACGTAAACTTTAGCTTTTCCCCGTTGTAACATAAGCATGGTATTTAAAATCGTCTCACATTTTGGAGTCATATTTGTCATGTGTCAACTTTATTTGCGCTGTATACAAACAAAAAGTTTTTAAAACTATATAAGTTGTTTTTTATAATGAATAGATTTTCCTATAAATAGTAAATACTGCTTCAAATTCAACATATTGCAGAATTGCTAAAGATTTTTCTCCAAAATTATGCTTGGTATTGAGAGTTTGTAAAATGTGATTATCAATTTTAAATTTGATAGTTTAGTACACGAATTTCCACAAAAATATTAGAGTCCGAGTGTGCCGTAAGAACCTTATGCATAGTCTATATTAGGCGTGTGCCGACTTGTGAGCGACGAGGTACATTCATTTATACCGTATATACATAACTTGCATGACAAAAAGAGTGAGTAACCAAGAACAGCATCGGTTACATTATGCAAAACATTTTGTGGATAAAAATGGGAAATTTGACAGTTGGATTATAATATGTAAATATTTGAAATAACGACTTTATGGTGTCTCACTGTTGATGTATACAGTATGAGTAAAATCAAAATTACAAATAATTTCATATTATTATCTTTGACAGTATTGATAAAACTCAATATAATATATACATAAAAATAAAAGTTCATACAAAAAACAGTCAGCAACAGTTCAGCTTGAGCTAATCGTGTTAGCTCAATCGTGACCAGATCAAAGAAACAAATCAAAGTGAATGGAATCAAAGATCTGTTCATTGTTGTGTGTTATTTAATAATAGTACAATAACGACAGCAACAACTGAAATACTCCTGAATTATAAATGTATGTTGTAAATTTTCTTGTCAAAAATTAGAGTTGCCCCATCAATCAATTAAACTAATGGTTGTATGAATAAATAGTTTCCCAAAAAAATGTTGTTGAGCAACTACAACATTTAATTGATTGTAACAAGGCAAACATTGGCATTCGGATAACCATTTTGTAAATTGCAATGGTGAATGATAAAACTATTCAATTGCCCATTGCCAAAAGCAGCAACGGTTTTGAGGCAAAATAGAAACAACATAATAGAGCTTTAAAACAAATAATACGCTTCTTAAAAGTTTTTGGATAGCATTGGAATATTTCTACTCCGAAAAACATAATGTTTGGCTCTTATCGCTTCGGTAACTATTATTATTTTTATTGTTAACTTGGATCATTTTTATGCCAACTTTATCATCCAGAAATAATAGAATATTTGGAATATTTGATACAACAAGATAAATAATGGAAGTGCTTTTGTTATTAAAATTGGTAAAACATGTTTTGTTTTTTCATTTAAATACACTATAAAAAATTGCTTGAGTACATTAAAATTTATAAAGAGTTATTGAAGTTTAACTTGCATGAATACCATGTACATACGCTCTTCTGTTGGTGTATGCTTTTTTAAGTATTGAACTGAGGAATCGCGGCGAGCTAAAGGGAAAAGCCAAAAAGATTTATGCATCATGATATTATGATGATAGAATCTAAATTATTGTGCTCGAGTAGCAAACTTAAAATGATATTACACATTCATTTCAATTGATCCTTCAAATGTTCTTTCTTCTGCGCATCATGTCGACTGTCATCTGTGCCAAATGAGTAATTTGTTTTATATAGCGAAACATAAAATATCTATCATCATGCACATTTGTAACTATACGTAACTGCATTCCCTGTGTAGGAAGACTTATGTCAGCGTAGACAATAATCTTTGGGGCGAAAATAAAAGGGTTCTTAATCTTCCTTACAATGTACATATTATATTGAATGCACTACATTCTCCAATGCAGATAGAGCATACGCATAAGTATCACCATTAAAAATGGAATTAGGTCTGCCAAGATTGATTACTATATAGGAGCTGTATATACCCTAGTGTGCAGGAAGTTCATAATGAACCACATTATAATATTATTATAACCATAGTCATAATACCTGCCATTTGGTCTGCATTTACAATGGCATTGCACAGTGTGCATACTGATTAAACTGATGACTAGAATGATAAGGAAAGGGATCTTCTTAGACATTATTCGAGGTAATGTAATATAGATCAGCATAGTCGGCATGATTAAAATTTCGCCTCATTTTTTTTATTCATTCGCCATCTACTCGCTTCTGGTTCAATATTGCTGCTCCCTTTTATTTATGCCCGTATGAGGATAGCGGAAGAATTGTTTATAATCAGGATATTGAGATTTAAAATTTGTAATGTTTTACTGACTGGACATTCGCGTGTAATGAAAATTATCATTTCAACTCTTCATGTGTATTTAACGATATCTTGCCTACTGACTCAATAGTATTGAGACTACAATAGTATACACGCTACAGAGTGAGAGTGCTGCAGATATCATGATTGTGTGCTTCAATGCCTCATTTTGTACGATTATTATGTACGAATCTTATTACAAGCAGGGGACGCCAACGTATACTGTACACTGTACATTTCCTTAGATTTTTCTTCCCACATGCCCGTGTAGATTCAATTCTATATTTATGTAGATGCCACAAGCTTAAACTCATGAACTTAATGGCAGATAATAAGTTTCATAAATGTATGCATGCATGCATATACATGATTAAAAAACGCTTTTGTACATCTGATTGTATGTATTTTTACATCGTGTCGTTGCATTCTGTCCATTTTTTAGTGTTAGAATTAGCACCGTCCATTTTATGTAGAGTAATCTAGAAAACGACTAAATAAATGAACACTCTTATGCGACACTTCCACAGTAACAAACTACTATAAATTGTGTACGATGCATCATTGTCAGTGTAACTTCATTAGATTGAGTATTGAGTGTATGTATGTAGCATGTAGTTTTGTACCGTCTGTGTAAGAACTTTGCATAATTCTGATGTCGATGTTTTGCATACTCTGTCAGTTACACGTTACACATTGAACCGACGAGAGAGAGAGAAAGAAAGAGAGAGAGAAAAAACTTTTTGCTCAGAAGCAACGTGATTGTAGTTTGACTGGGCGTTCCTCTGATAAATAAAGTTAAGTTATACCGTCTCCTTATGCCATATTTATAATAATATTATCTGTATTACATTTTATATTTGATACTGTATATGACATTGTATGAAAAGTTTGGCCGGTTTTTTGCGTATGTAAATTTGAAAGAAGATGTTAATGTAAGTCTATGGCCATATCGCTCAGTGATTGAATTTTTACGTACACACACATGCACAAAAAATAATACACGTTTTGTTTCTTAACATCTGTATAGTAATGGCTCCCAGGTGGAAAAAAAGCGTAGAATAGAACATATTATGATGAATTTATTGTATTTGTATAAATCAATTGAGATGTTCACTTAATCACGCTTTACGCTGTGACTATCTAAAACGTAATATATTATTTTTTATTTTAGTTCTAATTTATCTAGAGAATGGTATCGGCTATCAGTTGTTGTTGTTACCTGTACCGACTTATCATTGGTCTTCAGTCTTTACATACATTTTTTTTTTCAAGAAAGTTCAAGTTAATGCTCTAAACATGGCTTGATTATCAAGTGACTAATGATGTGGCAAAATATGCATTGGGAATAGTAGGTAGTTGTATAATTTCTAATACAATCGATAGAAGTAGTGACTTACATAAGAAGATTGTTAGAGGAACCCAAACCGATGATAACTGAGGCAGCCGAAACACCATCGTTCGAACGTCCTTCCAAGGCAATCTAATCACATAAAAATGAAAGAAAAAGAAGACGACATTTTATTTTTAACTGTGTTAATGATTAATGAAGCTTCCCCCTTGAATATACAATAGTGCAATCATTAGACGTTCTACCATGTAATTGTGCAGTCGTTAATGGAATGTGCATTTAAATACGATTATCAATTGGACAGCTGATTTTTAGAAACACTGTGCTTAAAATATTTCTTGTTGATGCAATTACATTTTCTACTTAAAGCTTAACAAAACAAGAATTCATATAAACAAAACAGTTGACAAAAACGTTTGTCTTGCTTATCAATTCTCACAACCGATGAAAATCAGCAAATTTATTAAAACATACACAAAATGCTCTTGTTGTATTTAAATTAATTTTTAATACTTTAGGTATTACCAACAGTATACGTAGAGATTATACAGTAAATTACTTCCTGAAAATATGGCCATTGCGATTCTTGTACCGTACAAGTTGTACGGAAGGACTAAAACGAAGCGAAATGACTTCGACAATATTAGCTTATTTCTTCTTGGCTTTCATGGCTGTCACCACGGTAGGAGAATGGACAAGCGAGAAAGTCCTCTATTTTTATGGACATTACTTTTTGTTTACTTTGACATGAAGAAAGGAAAGGTGATTGCAACAATGGGTATTCTAAATCCGTGTTCCTAGTTTCCAACTATATTTTCTTCAAGTAGTATATTTACGTTTTGGCAGTTCTTTAAACTTGAAATTTACGACAAAAGAAAGGTTGTTGCTGACGCAGTCATTTTTTTCACAACGTGTTTGTTCCGCTCACACATGCTTTTCCCCGTCTTTTAATTAGGTGTAACCCTATGTGTTATGTTGTTTTTTGCTGGCATATCAAGGTTTTGATGGTAGTGTAAAAACAAATGTATCTTTCCATTTGATGACAGAAATGGGGATAATTTATAACATATAAGGAGAATGCTAACAAACAAACAATTCTTATTCTCTCAAATATGTATACTGGTACAAATGAGTAATTATTTCTGTCATAAGGTTCGTAATATTAAATTATTACCATTGTATGTGAACAATTGTAAGAAAATATTAGCTTAAAAAAAGTAAACAATCTGTAATATAGGCTTAGCTTCCATGCAAACAGCGAAAGTTTTCATTTGCATTCAGGCCGGGACAATGATGTAGTAAAGTGACGGTACGTAAGTGACATGCTTGCAGATATGCATCTGTGTCCCTTTAGTCATAGTAGTAGATTGTATACGAAACTACCTACTACCTACTTACGAATGGAATTGAAACTAATTGTAAGTTGTATAATAAAAACAAGCTCGCGCTTCGCGCGAATCACGATGATGTGATTTCAAACTTTGTGATAACTAAACACAACCTACCATGATTTTTTCCCAAAACTTATTTATTATTAAATAAGCCATTAAAAATGTGTACTCTATTTATTTATTATTTATTTACACAACAACACAAACTATTTTTGCCCAGGTTGAAGGGGAGAACAATGGCGAATTATCATAATACACATGTAAAATAGGTTGTGTATACACGAGGAAAACAAGAGATTACTTAACCATTAAGTTGAAGGAAAAATTAGTTTTGACATGTTTTCCGGGCTTTTGACCTGTTTGCAGGTGGTTTCCCGAGCAAATCTTTGAATATTTGTAATAGGAACATCAAGTAAGTGTCACCAAAAGTTTCCCGAGTAGTAACGTTTTGTAAAAATCTGTTCTGCACCCGTTTTCCGGGTTTTTGACCCGATTTCGGGTGAAAAGTATCAGTAATCCTTTGACATTCGCAATATACAGGTCGAATTGGTATCACATCAGCGAAGAAACGGAAGTTATTGTCAACTATTCCATATTTGGAAAAATCGATTCTGACCCATATTTCGGGTTTTTGACCTGGTTGATGGCGGTTCCCAGTGACAACTTTTGCAGACTCGGAATCTACAGTTCAAACAGGGGCAATTTCCGCGAAGAAACCGAAAAGTTCATCAAATGTGTGAAAGAAATCGGTTTTGGCGGGGTTTTTCGGGTTTTTGACTAGGTAAGCGGCCGTTTCCGGTGAAAACTCTTAAAGATTCTCTATCTACGCGTCAAATAGGTACTATTTCCGCGAAGGAACCCAAGAGTTTCCCAAATGCTTAGGTTTTAAAAAAATCGGGTTTGGCGGGGTTTCTCGGGTTTCTGACCCGGTAAACGGCCGTTTACGGTGAAAACTCTTGAAAATTTGGAATCCATTGGTCAAATTTATGTGAAATCCGTGGGGGAACCCAAGAGTTCCCCATAAGTTTAGGATATGGCCGAATCGATGGTAACTATAATAGGTTGGGTATAATAAAAATAACAGAAAACGTCAACGGTGGTACATTACCAAAAATTTCTAAAAATCCACTCAAAATATAATAATTCATTGTTATTACTGATTTGTTAGCGATTGGCTTGAAACCGCTGCTCCTTTTACATTTGTTTAAAATAGTATCAGTATTTAAGATTTCGATGCCATTCGATTAAAAGCTCCATTTTCTGCATTGATTGTTGTCAAGTTGTACTTTTTGTGCCTCAAAACATTAAGAAAAAATGGAATAGGTTATATTTATAAAAAATTTAAAATCGCAAGCAATGAATCGACGAAAGAATTTATGTTAAAAAAATATATGCAATTTCAGGCTCTATGTAATTGAAGTCATGCAAGTTATATTAAAATTATGTAAATCTTTCAGGATTCTCTAATGAGCTGTAGGTTTCGTCATTATCTAGCTATCTATAAATGATGTTTGATTTATTGACACTGTTTAAACATTTAAAAATGTAGTATTATGTATTAAGTATGATATGTTTCTTCCTGTGTGATATATTTTTACAGCGTATTATTCCCGTTTTGAGACAGTATTGTTTTTTTCTTCCGTTATTTACCGCAAAGTATAAATAACACTTGCTAATCTTATGCTATTAGCTGTTAACACATGAAGAAATGAATATGATAATAATATTGTGTAAGAAGTACATATAGTTACTGTATACATACATGGAAATCGAAATACTATATTATGTTAAACTTGGTATTGCAAGTTGCAACATGTTTCTTTTTTCATTTCAATTGCTTGTACACATGACTTTATGTATTCAAGTCTACTTGGTTACACAAGAACGTTTGTAAATCTTTTGAACCCTCATGGCTTATTATAGATACCTACTTTTGCTTGTCTTTTGTTGTTTTCCTCTCGAACACCCTTATTGAATAAAAAGACGCCTATTACCTATTGTTTATGTAGATACTCACGCTTCTCGAATAGTTTCTTCGCCATGGATTTCTTCCACGAGTAAATTAAATTATTACTTGCATCCGCATATATTTCGGATCTTATCATGTGCAGAATGTAAATATATTCTTTGTCATAATTTCCTATACCTCACACATAGTTAGCGAAAAATTATTTCAGTAATTCTCTTTCTCGTCACTGCATTTCTTCAGTTGGCTTTAAAGTATTGTATTTATATTACATTGATGCATGTAGCATGTATAGCATTGGAATAGCTAACTGATTTCATTTAATGTTTGAAACCGCAAACATTTAAGCAACTACATGTTCATTATTGCATTCACTCTCGTTTTATAAGGAATGATTTGCTGAGTTACATGGAACATCCCTATATAATGTACACATTGCACATAATATATTGTACATTATGCGTACTTTCAGTAGTAAAAAAGTATGCTAGTGATTTCAATATTATAGCAATTGTTTATTATACGGAAATGCATAAATAGGTGTCTGATGTCCATTCGACCCGCTTATGCACGTACATAATCTGTAAGTTTTACTTGCAACGCGTGTACCACTTCGCTAGTTCAAATTAAAGTTTAATCGGTTTAAACATTTTTTGCCGTTCAGTACCATTCTATGGTAACAAATTTGAAATACGTATAGTTGTCTAGTTTCAATTGTTTCATAGGATAATAACTTAAATTGAAGTTTACACCGAAAGTGTGTGCTAAAATTCAAATAAAACGCAAACACAAAAAAAGATGAGCAGGAATATACAGCAACAATAACAATGCCACCAAGTTATATTGAAACGGAAGATGAGTTTCCTTTAATAATAATTGAAGCTTACGATTAAAATGATTGCTCAAGTCACTATAATAGTATGGTTTGAGTCTAAAAAACTTTACAACTGGAAATTCAAATTGTAATAATTCTGTTTTGGATGCAGGTATGTATGTACATGTTTCTAAATTCAAGCTTTGTTTACAAATACATGTGTAGGAGTGCTGCTGTTGCGAGTTGATTAAAATTAAATGTAAAAGATAGTCTATATAAATGAAAGAGTAATTAATAGGTGAATTCAGTTTCTGTTCTATGACGATGAGTATTTGGGTTAGTCACATTGATTCAACCGAGGAAGTGATAGCCCATGCACTCTTGTGTTTTATCGAATCGGAATACCAACCACAGTATGTACTGCCAAACCAAATCTCAATTTATGCTGTACTCCTCTCTTTTTCAATGCTTCTGAAATCAGTCATATGGACTGTTATACAGGGTAGTTTTTTAATATTTGGCCAAAAACAGCCACTATTTTCCCAAGGAATAGATGCTGACTGCATACGTGTCACTTCAAAGTTCATATTATACACTAGACAGAAAAGTCACAAATCGTTGAAAAAACTGAATTATGGTGCTGTTCTAAATGAAATTTGTGCGAATAAGCGTAGTTCAAAAAACTTCATCTTACAAACCTTACCAACTTGCTCCTTCACTTGTTGTAAAGTTTTATTCATCTAAAAGAGCAAACCCAAAGAAACTCGTGAACTATTCGTTGTAGTTTGCGGAAGCTCTTTTGTATCACACACTTAACGGGCAAAACAGTACTACAAGCTTAAAAAGGTAAAAAAAATTCCTTGAAAATGGCAAACAAAATCGTCACGCGGAGCTGTCTTTTACTTTAGAACATAAACATAGCTAGCAGGACCAATAAAACCAAGGTCAGGCATCAAGTTAAGGAAATGGGCGCCTTTCCCTCTTTAACATACTGGAATGAGCGTAGATTTTGCACTGTGGAAGCGGTTTATCTAAGTTTTCGGATTCTGAATGAACTCCGCTTTGATGAAATTTTTCCAAATGCACGTATTTTGTAAAAATTTGACCGAAACTACTGCCTTTTAATTCTTCTAGTGAGTAAAATAAATGTTACTGGACGCTTAGTTTTGCTAGCTAACATTAACTTACTATAGATTGTAACAACTGTGGATATTTGAACTGAGTAAAATCATCCCCTGTGTTTGGCCAAGTACTAAACAGCAACCTGTACCTTATACATTTACTTCAAATGGTTATGCATGTATTTCACTGGCGGCACTGTTGATGATGCTCAATCTGCAGTCATCATAATCATTATCCTCATCATGGATTTGTATTCATGCCTCCAACTAAGATGATGATGATGATGGTGGTGGTGTATGTTTACAAATTCTGTACTTATATGGGTACACACACCAAGCACAGACGAGTCTTTGAGATTGACAGTATAACTATGGCAGTTAAGTAGCCGTTGAATTTCATTCTGGTTGTGGGGGAAAATACTCATCATTCGTATCATCTCCTATCGTTTTTCGCTCTCTCGTTCTGGTCAAGAGCTTATGGGAGAAACAATTCTTACTTTTCGCTTAAATCTCTTCTGTAACCATGTCATATCCTTCCCAATATATTTTTACTCACATACGTTTGATGTATTGCATACATGTGTGCGTTTTTCATTTTATCACGCTCAATGTACTAAGAAAAGTAAAATCAGCTGTAATATTTTACCCCAAAAAATATAGATCGTCAATCAAGGTTATGTATAAAACAATACATTTTTTGGTATAGTATTTTTCACTCTCATGTGCACACATTATATATCACTAGTATCATAGTTTGGGAGAAAAATTGTGATTCTTAAAATCGGCCATTTCCTCTATTTGGTTGACCAAAATCGACATGAGCTTTGGTTTTTTAACTAGTATTCTCCACAACTTAATTACTACTCAAGCAGTACAGAAAATTGGGTAGCTTTTATGACTCTGTACTCCTTTGTCTTTTAATAATCATAACAGTCGTCCGCATGCTGTGTAGCCAGCAGCAGTCATTCATTTGATTTGAAAGAGAGTGATTGTTACAAAGAGCTTTTATTCATCATAATTATGATTGTCTAATGCAAATTGGGAATTACAAATTTGTCTTAATTGAGATGATGAAGCTGTAGTGAGAGGTATAAGAGAGTTGGAGGCAAAAGAACAAAAGCAGACAGATAGTCAATACAATGTAATAACGAATGTAACGCAGAAAGTGAATGAGCTGCGGTATATTACACATATATATATTATATGTATATACATACTTGTATTACATGTATTCGTATTATACATAACAAACCGTACGTTTACTTGATACTCAATCGTATTAATACATACTATTATGGCCTGTGGAATAAACTTTTACAATATGTTATACAGATATACATATATTTATGTAAGTATATCAAAGCCTTTCCTTTCCACTGCCATGAACGTGCATAATTTAAAACATACATACTGCTCTACGTTATTGTGCATTGTGGAGAGTTTTCGTTGCCGTCGTTGTTAGTTTCAGGAGCATATCTACTGATGTGTAGTTAGTATCTACTTCTTTTTCTTGTT